>PVJO010010634.1:0-63259 GCA_004026905.1 Hystrix cristata
AGGCAGAGGCAGAAGGATCCCAAGGTCAAGGCCAGATGGGCAATTTAATGATATAATGTCTCGAAATCTTTTTTTTTTTTTTTTTTAAATGCTAAGGGTGTGGCTCAGTGGTAGAGCACTTCCCTAACACCTGTGTGGCCCTTGGTTCCACCCAGCACCACCAAAAAAAAAAAAAAAAAAAAAAAAAAAAAAAAAAAAAAAAAAAAGCCAGTCACTGTGGACGAACTACTAACCTTACAACAAAAAAAAAAATGGAAACTCTTTTAAAACTGGAGTTGCTATCAAGTAAAGCTTAGTTAACTTGATCATTCTGTAATGCACAGATGTATAAAAACAACACAGTGTGGCCCACACATAATTATTATTTGTCAATTTAAAAAATTAAATCTTACTAGCTTTCTAAAAAGTAGATAATCTTGAATGTCTGGAAGCTATCAGGTGACTTACAGTGAAAATGTCCTTCATTTAAAAATCTGATGGTATAAAGCAGCTATTTTATACTTCGTAGCACTACCACAGTAGTTTTCATGCAAGTCCCAAGTCCTTTTTTCTGTATTCCTTAATGCATTGTACCCTAAATGCCACTCTGGGAAACAGCTGAATTAGAACTGTGTGGGCAGCTTTTTAAAAACATACATCCTCTCGATCTATCTCCAGAGATTCTTACTCAGTTGATATAGGGTAAACATCTATTTTTAAAATGCCCTCCAATGTAGTAAAAAGAGTTTCACTTCTCATTTTTGGCTTTGATAAAACCCAGAACAAAGAAGGCTAGGAGGGTGATAAGAGAGAAGTGTTTTAGACTCCAGTAAATGCCTAGGGGAAGAGCTCCCACTAATTCCCATCTTACGATGTATCTTGCTACAAATCACAATGTGAAATACATCTCCTTTTGATAAAAACGACCCTCAGGAAAGAAGACGAATTCTGTGGGACATGGACTTGGGGTGTCTACCTATCTCCCAAGAGGCTTGGCTTCTAATTAAAATAAAAATGTTTAAAGGCACCCATCTTGTCCATACTTGACAACATCTCTCAGAAATGGTACGGTGAAGAAATGATTGGCAATGTTGCCCGCATTGAACAGCAGTCGTCCATCTGAGCTTCGTTTCTGAGCTGTTGCCAGGGAAATTTCACTATACTCTACCACCTGGTATACTCCGTCCACTCGGCAAACCACTCCAACTGGTTCTGTAGGGTTCGTCTTCTCTACCACCTGCCCACCAAAAAGAGGTAACAGCAGATGAAAAAGATTAACTGAACATTTCTTTGGAGATCTGCTATTTGTCAAAGGTCATATGTACAATTTTGCTCATGTTGTCTTAAGGAATCAAGCCCAGAGGAATCCTGAATTTCAGACTATCAGCTATATTCTTTGGCAGATTACTTTCCAACTGAGTATGAAATACATTAGCTCCTCCCTATATATCACTTAACCAAGCCAGGGTGGAAATACTATCATGCAAATATAGCCCTGAGGAAATCACACAGAACTAAGAATAATTAAATGAGAGGTCTATATCTCCCAAGTAGGTTGTATTTTTTATTATTTAATTTATCCTTAACCACATTCAACTACTTTGAACAATTTCTCTAGGATTCACAAAATAAAAGACTTAAGGCATTTCTTCTCTCATTTTATATTGCCCAGATCATTATTTTATTTGAAAATAGTCTTTCTTCAATTTTCACTCACGAATAAAGTGCTGTACTTGATTTTCAGGGACCTGACTAAGAGGAAAGAATGTTGAAGCAGGCAGGTCACTGGGCTTCCACTCCCAGAACAACAAACCTATCTATGTTAACCCATTTTGCATATCAGATTTTGTTTGAAGTAAAAGACTCCCTTAATAAAGTTTGAAAACCAGTGACTTGATAATTTTTAATGGCTCTTGGCTAGGTGGGAAACTGGGAGAAGAGCATACACCAAAATCAGAGAGAAAAGGTAAGACCATGTAATTTTAAAAAAACCTCACAGGTGAATCTAATATGCTACCACCCTAATTCCAACATCACTGTCCCAAGTTAAATATTAAGAAAATTATGAAAGTATTGTAAGCCACACACCAACATAAAGTCAGAGTTCAGATGAAATGAACAGCCAGCCCAAGACTCGATCAATAAAGAACATCTGAAGGCATCATTTTGTTTGTACTGTCCAACTAACAATTCTGCCTACTTCAGAGTATTTTCAAAAATCCACCCCAATTTGAAAAGTGTATCCTAAGGATACATGAAATTGTGTCAATAAATGTAAAACTTTTCTTCAGCAACTGATTTCTGAAAATAAATACAGCCAGGCCTAGTATCTTCCAGACACTACTGAGAACTTCGTTTACACTGCAATTACAGACAAAGGTGCCAGTGAGGCAGCCCGGTGAGGCAGGGCTACTGGGTAGGTAAGCTCTTGTGGAGTCACAGTGTTTGCCTCCCTGAAAAGAGCACAGTACTCGATAAAAAGAAACTTTTTACCAGGAAGTAGATTACACAGGAAGGAAACATACAGCAAAATCACTTAAACTAATGAATCTATCAACCCATCCCCACTTCTTACTTCATATATTCTACAGTGGGTATTGTCCCAAGCATGGAATTTTGAAACACATTCCTCTCACTACCATTTTTTTTAAATGCACATAAGGTTTATTTTCTAAGCACCTCTACATACCCTCTCCCAACCAGCAGCAAAAGATAAAAATAAGCATATTCATACTTTATATTCCCCATGTGTTAATATGCGGGTGGTAAGGCTTACCTCTACAACTATTAACCTCCAAATGTTATAAAAGTCCAAGTTACGGAACAAAGCATTTGTAACAAATGCATAAAGTTGGAGGCCAGTTTATATTATATAGAAAAGATAAACAGTGTGAAATTAAGCAATATTCTGTAAATTAAATTATGAAAAGAATTCAAAATAACAAAATTATTGAAACTGCTTTACAAAATTATCTCCATTAACAACTGTTCCTACCTGTTCAGCTTTGTACTTCTGTAAAACTATCCCATTCTTCAAGGCTTTTCTCAAGGCTCTCACTCCATTAAATACTTACTGTACTCATGACAGAGGCCTATGAAACAAGTATGACAAAGAATTCTACTACCATACTATGAATCACTGCCTAATTAAGGTGTTTTAAAGATATATTTTAATATTTTGATTTCCTTATTTAAATGATTCCTAACATTTACACATTTTTAATATGTCAGTCTGGTCATATTTTGGTTTTCTGTAATATTTATTTATTCACTCACTGATACTACATCAAATCCGAGACAAAGAACTAAGCAGTGAGTCTATGAGGAAGGCCTGGGATTTATCCTAAAGGGCCCAAGGGCAATAGAGAAGAGTGACAGTTAACACTTGCATCTCTATGTCATTTGTGTATTGACCAAAGTTAGCATACCAGTTTAAAGTCTTCTACGCTGCCAGTAAAGGCATAGCTAGTCTAAGGAGCACAGATATACAACGTGACATAACAGACAGACTAATAGGTGGGAAACAGAATTCTAATCCTGGCTCTGCTGATGTAATAATGAAGGGCCTTGATCCAGGGACTTAGAAAGTACTGGGACTCAGTGTGGTAATATCTGAGATCAAACAGGTTGACCGTATCTTCCCTGCACGCCCTCCCACATTCAACACCCTCTGGTCATATAGTCTTTAAAGTGATTCTGAAGCTTATAGCAGTGAAAAATTAATTTTCTATTTTAAAAAGAAGAGTGACACCAAGTGGAACACATCAGAAATACATGGTTTTAGTTTTTTTTGGGGGGGTTGTTTTTTTAAGCTTCGTAGCAACTTATGACACTATGTTTTCATTACAGGTTATAGCTATTTAAAATACATTATACTCTACAGTGACTCTAAATTTGATGGATGTCTTAAATATATGAAACCAACTCCTTATTTTCAGAGTCAGAAGTCTTACTAGATCTATCAGTTTAAGTTTTCAAAATTCATAATGTAAGTTTAAGATTTCAGCATCTGAAAAATAAATAAATTAATTTAAAAAAGATTTCAGCATGTGGATATGACTTTGCATTAGATTTGCAGATTAATTTTGAGAGAAATGACATTTTTTAAAATAGAAAATCTCCAAGAAGACCTCTTGACAGGTCTTCTTTTTAAATTCAGACATTTCAAATTTATATGTAGTTTGTTTTCATCAGATAGCTATATAGTTTCTGCTTTTGTCAGAATAGTCTTCCTATCAGATCAAAATTATAAAATTATTTTAAATGTTCTTCTAACACCTTTATAACTTTTTTGTATTTAACTTTGCAATCCATTTGAAAGTGATTTGGGTATGCACTTTCTTTAACATAATACAAGTAGATATTAATCAAGAAAATATGAAAAACTTCTTACATCTGTTGAAAATATAAATCTCAAAATTTCCTAACAAAATAATTAGAGAATAACAATGGTTAATATCCTGTGTGTCAGGCTGGGGATTTAGCTCAGTGATTAGAGTGTTTACCTCACAAGCACAAGGTCCTGAGTTCCATCCCCAGCACCAAATATATATATATATACTGTGTATCATGATCTTTTTAGGGGGGTGCTGCTGGGGATGGCACTCAGGGCCTTGCACTTGCTAGGCTAGCACTCTACCACTTGAGCTAAATCCCCAACCCCTCATGATCTTAAAAGAATGGCTAAAATGTTATTCAGAGTACAAGTCATAAACAAAAAAAGATTCTCTCTTACAAAGAAAAAAAAATAAAAGGACAAAACTTTCTTATGGTTTCTTTTGTATGAAAATCTCTCTCTCTCTCAGAAAGAGATTATAATAGCAGATGAATAGGAAGTAGGGGGAAGTTCAAATAACTCCCCAAATTATCTATCCTGTTGTTTCATAAACATTTTAAGATAAATACTAATTCATTTCATTTATATTATCAGTTTCTTTATTCATTAGTACAAGCTTTCACACAGAGATTTACTGTTTTTAACCATTTATCTTATTCATAGCCACAACTAAATTGAAATGTCTTTCATTTTTAAAATTAACTGTACATATTTATAGGGTACAGTGTGCTAATTCAATACATGTATATAATGTGTAATGATCAAATCAGAATAGTTGGCATTTCCATCTCCTTAACATTTTTAAAAATTTTTGATTAACATATAATTGTACATATTTATATGGCACATGATGATATTTCGATACATTTAAATATGTGATGATCAAATTAGGGTAATGAACATTTCCATTTCCTTATTATTTCATATTCACTCCAGTTAGAATATAAAATCTCTCAAAAAGACAAATAACAAATGTTTGTAAAGATGTGCAGAAAAGGGACCTCTTGCACACTGTTGATGGGAATGTAAATTTGTAGAGCCACTAAAAACATTATGGAGGTTTCTCAGAAAGCTAAAACTAGATCTAACACATGATCCAGCAATCCAACTACTGGCTATACATCCAAGGAAAATGAAGCCAGCATATGAAGGAGGTATCTGTACTGCCCTGTTTACTGCTGCACTATTCACAACAGCCAAGTTATGGAATTAAACTAGATGTCCACCAACAGCTGAATGGATAAAGGAAAAAAAATATATATATAACAGAATATTATTCGGCCATGAAAGAATGATATTCTATCACTTGCAGCACAATGGATAGAATTGTAGGAAGTTATGTTAAGTGAAAAAAATCAGACACAGAAAGACAAATACTGCATGTTCTCTCTCATACATGAAAACTTAAAAATCAATCTGAATGTAAAAGAGTGGTCACCAGAGGTTGGGAAGGGTGGATGGGGATGGGAGACAGAGGAAGGTTAGGTAACAGAAAGAACTTAAAATCCCACTTTTATATGGCACATTCTTACACACATGAATGTTTCTGGCTGATCTATTCCACTTCCACTAATCTGTCATTCTATTCTAGTACAAGGACTAGTACTATACTCCTAGTTACTTTTTTTTTTATAATTAACTCTAATATCTGACAGATTGACTCCAATCTCCTTTCTCTCATTTTCAACATTTTTCTGGCCATCATTACAAGTTGACTCTAAACTTTATAATCATTCTATCAAATGTCCCCAAAATAGTCTCATTGAGACTTGGACTGGATTGCCAAGAACAAATACCTTTGCAAACCTCCAGAAAAGTAATGTTTACATCGATGTTGCTAAGTCTTCCAATGTTTTCAAAGCCTTGTATAATTTCTATTTTATTTCTAGCTAGATCATATATTTTGTCTGCTACTATGAAGTTATGCTTTCTACATCACTTACGCAACCAAAAAAATGCTGAAAAGAACAATGCTAAGAGCCGTCATCACACAGCACTGCAAACCCGCCTCCATCTTATTAATCAGCAGGCCAGTAGTCATTCCAGCAGTATTCATTTCCTTACACATCTTATCCCCAACTGTGAATTTCCATTTTATTCATAAGAGTATCAGACACTTTGTCAAACTCCTAAGTCAAAATCTGCTATTCCTACCATATTTCTCTTACCTACTACTCCAGTAACTTTGACAGAGGAAAAAAACTAGGTTAATCTAATTGAATGCAACTTGTTATAAATTAATTTATCCCAAGTATAGTAATAAGCATTTACCTCTCTACATAATTTTAAGCTTTTACTGTGGTTGACAAGTATACATTACTTCTAGAATCAAGAGTTGCCAATTAAAGAAAAAAGTGGGTTCAGAATAGGTTTGGTTCTCAAATACTCAAATCACTCTAACAAACCCCATTTCACTACTGGAATGTTTATACTGACAGAAAAATACCATTTAAGGATTCACTATAATTGAGAAGTATTACCTTTGCCCCACAGTCTGCTCCTTTCTGAATACAAAATCCAATAAACCGTGGGTCTGCCACTTTCACCAATATATTGTCCACACAATATACATGAATGCACCAAATGCCTCTTTGTTCCATGTCTTCCACAATATTCTGGGCTGCAAGAGCCCGATAAAGACCTCCATTTCCATCTGGAAAATAAAACAGCTCATTGGTAGCACACCAAAATTCATTATGAGGACAACCCAAAGACTGTTACTGCTTCCAAAGTGGGATGGGGATCTCTGAAAAACAGTTTCATACTAAGAGCCAAGAAAACTAAGTATCAGTTGATAAGAAAGAATGCAAGTATCAAAAGTTATATTACACGATTTTGAAAGCTATTTAGTGTAAGTATCCATGGAGCAACATTATCAATATACAAACAGGTAATCCCAAAGACAGTATTTCTTTTCAATTTAATCCTTTTAATGATTTAGCCTACAACATGTATATTGTACAACATAAAACTCTTTGAGGCAACAATTTTTTCCTAACACCTCAACTTTTGTTAATATTTGTAAGATTTGAAAAAAAAATATTTGTATGATTTGAAATAGCTCCATATTTAGTATAGTCCCAACACTGACCATTTCGCCCATCTCAGAAATAAAAATATATGATCATTTTATAGCCAACCATTTCTTAAGGCACAAGTTTGATATGAAGGTCTATGGTGACTTAAACTAAATATAAGTCAAAGCCTCTTCTTTGCCCATCTACTTATAGTGTTGTGCTAATGCAATTCTCCCATCAATAACCTTGGCCATTGCTTAAATGACAAAAAATTAGACAACCTCCCCAAATAAAGCTAAGAATAACTGACTCTTCCATTAATTAAAACAAATTAAGATTTTTTAAAAAAGGAATTAAGATGAATAAAAGCCTACATCTGAAGAGTAGCACTGTTAATACTATTGTTTATTACCTTTCAACCTATCCTCCAAGTACTGATCGCATAGATATGAAGATGTCAACAGGTTTATTTTTATACTGGGCAGTACACTGCCCAGTTTTAGGGATCCCTTTAACAAACTACAATGTGCACATACTGCCTGAAACTACCCTAATCATACTGTGTATGTAGTTCTATATTTGTATTCTCTTAACTGAAATAATTTCTCTTTATCACTTAATATCTCTAAAGAATTATTTTAATACTACTTAAGAATATAATCCATTTATAAACTGTGACCTAGTCACTTATTAAATGACAAAAGTTTTCCAATTTTTCACTACAATAAATAATGTAGCTGTCAACATTGCTGTGTATCTAAAACCGGGAAGAGTATGAAGGCCCTGCATGCTGTTCAAATTGCTCTTTCGGGCAGACAGCCACAAAAAGTAAAAAAACATGTCCATTCTACCAATGAACATTTCCATCTTTTTAAACAACTATCAAGTTGCAAAAGTATTTTAAAATATTGATTTTTTTAACATTCAAATCACATTAAAAAGAAAATCAAGACTTAATGATTTATGTTATTATCATTTCCAGTCAATCATTAAATAAAGAGGATTACAAACCCGGGGCCATAGAAACTTTGTTCTTCTCTTCCAAAATAATTTTCCCATCAAAACTCATAGCAGGTAGCATTCCCTGCTGAAAAAAGATTACATTCTCTTTTCTTAAACCAAAGTACTTGTGCTTTGTGAAGAACTCCTTTGTCGCTTCCATTGTTCTGCCACTGGTCATTATATACCTTACAAGAGAAAAACAGAAGATTTTTCTAAGCAATAGTGCTATGTGAAGTAGGGTAAAATAAAGTTTTATCTATTTCCTAAGCTTAAGAAAATCCGTGAGAACATTTCCTTCTTATTTTGACAACTTTTGTCTTTTTCCTGGATAAGACACATGAACTAGCTGCAACTCAAGAGGAATTTCTTCTGCCAATTTAATCATTCTTTATGTACAAAACATATCTGCTTAACAATATTAAACACATTTCCCACGGCACAGAATCTATTATCACCTTCAGTAAACATTTATAACTCTGTGAGACTGTATTTTAAATTTAACACTTCAATTCCAAATAAATAGGGAGAAAAGGTAACTGCAATACAGTCTGATTATCTCTTGTGGTTCTTTTTACTAAAATTTCCAATGGAATCTAGGTCTCATTACCCTCCATTCAGAATCATAAAACAATAATTATATATACTACAGTCACAAAAATTCAATTTATGCTAGTATAGTAAAGGAAAAAAAATCTACCTAAAACAACAACCGGTACTGCAGTAGTTTTGGACAAATTATATCTAAGTAGGAATTTTCCTCTTTTGTGGCAAATGATTAATCCCTCACACTTAGGTACAAACAGTATTTGTTGAACAAATGAATGAAATATCTAATTCTACTACATCAATACTTATCTAACAAATGATTCTAGGTATTTTGAACTTCTAGTTAAAAAAAAAAAAAACAGCACTTAGGGGATGATAAACTACTCTGCATAAGACAAGTACAAAAACAGGAGAAAGAGAAAAAAAATCTGAAATGATAGTAGGGGGCCAGGACTATAAGATGTCGGCCACTTAAAATATACACGTCCTCTGAAAACTCCCACAGGAATCCAATGGAAGAAAAAAAAAATTCATAACAGGCCAGTACTAATGTTGAGAGGAGCTAGAAAAACTGATCAAAAAAAAAGTTGGGAAAATTACCAAAAAGAAAAAAATTTTCAAAGGAATCAGAGAGCTGTAGAGACAACACATGCTGGAGCTAACGCCCAGAGAAAGAGGGCCTTTCAAAGGGAAATTAAAGACATCCAGCTGCCTTGTCCTGATGGTATCTGCTGATTTTGGGCCCAAGCAAGTGGTGGGGAATCTGCAGAAGAGAAGCCAGCAGAGCTTTTGTTGGTCACATGGGACTGAAATAACAAGATAGGGACCTCAGGGATGTCAACCGCACAGCTGGTTTCCCTCTCAAAACATGCTAACTTCCAAAACTGCTCTGGGAAAGTGATTAAGGAGCTAAACCAAACACTTCTAAAAAGAAAATCTGATTCCTGTGATTGGTGCTTAGGAGACAAACACCAAGGAAGAGGTGATAAGAATACAACACATTAGCAGAACCTGAGAACACAAGTTTCACCTACCGCACAGAAATCAATGCAGCTTTCATCTGGTATGTGTGTGGGAGAGGTGAAGAAAGGACTAGATAAGCTAGTTCTTGATATGAGTTTCCAGGCTAGTGGCGGCGAACCTGTGACACGCATGCCACAGCAGACAAGTAGAGCCCTCTCTGTTGGCAGGCAAGCCATGTTGCCAGCATCGCCCCAGCAGCTTAGCATCAGATAAGAGCACACACAAGGGCTGTGAGCGTGCTCAGAAAGGAGTAGCAGCGCCAGGCAATGACACTATGGGCAGTTTTGGCACTCAGTCTCCAAAAGGTTCACCATCACTGTTCTAGACTGATAGAGCCCACTGAGTACCCAAAGCAGTGGCTGAAAATAAACCCTACCGTGTCATGATGAAATCAGATACTATAGGTCAGAACAGACCCTAAATGCTTTCAAAAAGGAAAAAGAAAGTGATAAAGAATCAGAACGGCATCAGACATCTCAACAGCAATGCTAGAAACACTAAGGCAATGCCAGCAGTGCCTTCAAGTTCGGAAGGAAACTGATTTTCAGTAACAAATTCTACACCTACACAAAGTATCAGGGGTAAAGTAAAGGTATAAAGTTTAGACTAAGAGTTTGCTGAGTACCAAAAGATACTTGTAAAGCTATTCAGAGATAAAAAAGTGAGTACATAAGGCCACAAAGTTCATCTATCTAGTTACAATATGTATTACTGTTAGCATATAGAAAATTACATTTCCCAACAAAATCAGTTGTAATAGGAAATGTGTTTGCTTACAAATAAGTTATGTAAGAATTTTAAATATTATAAAATAATACATGCTCAGACACTCCAGTGAAACAGATCTTACCATGGAATGATGCATTTGTGGCCATAACATTTTTCAGCTAACATTTGCAGCTTCAAGATACGCTCTGCTTGAATCTGAAAAAGTGTCTTATGAGATGGTAAACCAACATCATACATCCCCTTGGGGTATGCAACTCCAAGTCTTGTCCCCTGCCCACCAGCTAGAAGGAGAACTGCTACTTTGTTCTGAGAAATCTGGAAAAGTCCTAGAAAGGAAAAAGGAAACACTTGTATCACAAAATCTCTGTAATTCAACAAACATACAGAAGTATTAGCAAAGACTCATCCTTTACTAAAGCATAAAGCATAGAGAACAATGCGTCTACACACAATCATGGATGTTATCTGTTAATAAAAATAGTTTGTTATTGAAACAAACTTATGTAGTCCAGCCATACACCAAACACCAAAAAAATGAATGATATATTTTAATTATCTAATAAAGATACTTCTCCTGGTAACCTCAAGAGGCAAAGACCAAGAGATGTTATAAAGGTTGTGCAAGAACTTGATCACGCACTGGACACTGTAAGAAAAACATGGAATAGAAGATATCAAGATTTAAGGATGAATGATGATGTTATTACTTTGTCTTTATGTGAATACATAATAAATAAGCAATAAGCATATGAATATACTAAGAAAACTACAGTATCCTGTAAATTCAGACAAAACAAACTGTCAGTTACGAAAGCAGTAAGGTATAACGGTTAAGACTCCAGGCTTTGAAGCTAGAACACATGAGCTTGGGGAACTACCTACACAGGGCTTCAGAGGATTTTGTACAATGTGGGAAATGCTCTCTGTCGTGATTGAGGTTGTAATTATCTGGCTGTACACATATTTTAAAACAAAATTATGTATTTTATTGCATATGATTATACACTAATAAAATTTTGGCAAAAAAAAAATTTTGGCTGGGGGTATAACTCAGCAAAAGAATACCTCCCTCAGCACATTCAAGACCTAGGTTCAATTTCTAGCACTGCAAAAGCCAAATAAATGAATAAATAAAACTCAAAAAAAATTTTTTTAAATGAGCCATCTACAGCACTTCCTAAAGAATGTGTTAAAAGCATTTTCTTTACTGATTTAGTTCTTCTGTCTCGAACCTATCATTTTTTCATCAGTTGAATAGTCACAAGTAAGTAGTAATCAAACATAATGCTTGAAAAAATGTTATTTTTGGAACCAAAATAAATTGAAGATAGGTTCAAGATTCAAATGCAAACAAATGAAACTAGAAAGGCTACTTAAAAACAGATGCTCTCAGTTTGAACTAAAAATATAACACCAAAATCTTGCGATATTCCATTTGTAAGACCCATCTGATCACTCAGAAGTGGTCAGTCTTGGCACCAGAAGCACAGAAGCTTGTGGAGAAGATACTACAGGGAAACTGGGTCTCTGACAAGCAAGGAAAACTTAAAATGTTTAAATATCACATGGTTTCTCCCGTGTGAGAAACTGAACGGATAAGTAAACACCAAAATGTATAATATATATTGTGAAATAGGAAGAAAATATTCAAGTGGGAAGGGGAACTGAGGAGGGAGGAGAAGGAAAAAAAGGAAAAGAAAAGAGAATAGAAAGAAAAAAATAAAAACAAAGCTTTTGTAAATAAGGAGGGAAAGAGGAGTTGAAGGGAGGGAAGGAGAATGGGAATAAAAGAAGAATTAAGATGTATCATGCACAGGTACAAATTCTCTATGATGAATGTTATCACTATGTGTACCTAAAATGCACCGTTAAAATTAATTAAAAAAAAAAAGGAAAAGAAAAACTCAGGGGTTAGGGATTTAGCTCAGTGGTAAAGCGCTTGCCTAGCAAGTGCAAGGCCCTAAGTTCGATCCTCAGCATCCAAAAAAAGAAAGAAAGAAAGAAAAAAAAACTTAAAATGTCAGGTGAGGATAAAGCAATGGCTGATGATTTCTAGTTTTCTGAGCTTCATACTTTCATTTAAATTCTTAGAAATTCTGTCAGTGAACCTGGCCACTCTGCACAACTGCAGACCAAGCCAGAAAAGGCAGTGGAGCCCACTACCAATTACAGTCAGCATGACATATCCACAGATCCACATTCACATATTCAATCAACTATGGATCAAAAATATTCAAAATTAAAAAATTGTGTCTGTACTAAACTTGTACAAACTATTTTTTCTTGTCATTATTCCCTAAACAATACAGTATAACAGCTATCATGTATATTGTGCTACTTTTTTTTTTTTTTTTTTTTTTGTGCTGGGGATTGAACTCAGGACCTTGCTTGCACTTGCTAGGTAAGCACTCTAACCACTGACTTATATCCCCAGTCCCTATGTTACATATTAAAAGAATCTAGAAATGAGCTAAAGTATGTGGGAGGATATGTGTGACATGAAAATATTATGCCATTTTATATGAGGAACATGAACAGCTGCAGAATTTGGTATCCAATGGGGATCTTTGAGTAAAACCCACAAAGATACTAAGGGAAAAATTTATTATTATTTTAAAATCCTGGGGTAATATGGGTTTATCTAACTTACCAACTTTATGTTTTATGTATTTTTACATATTAAGCTTTCTTAAAGATAATATACTAGTACAATTAAAATTTAAATACTAAATGCATTATAATATTAGAGCTGTCCCCAGTCCTGATTCTGTAATTGTCCTCCATTAGTACACACCATACTCCAAAGTCATCATTCAGCAATTATTCTAGGCATTTTTTCAAATAAAAAAAACTAAAAGCATTTTATATATATATATGTATACACACACACACACACACACACACACACACACACACCCCTCCATGATTTTCATCTTTAATCCGAAACTGACCTTAGCTACCTGGGACTTAATTTTATCTTTCTATCTTGCATAGAATGAGAATTGTCCTACTTGTCATCTCCACAACATTCAATTATACCTTATCGGAGTGTGAAAATAAGAAAATGAAATAACTGGAAAACCCAAAGTAGGTATAATTTTCACCATTTTAGAGAAATAGGCTAGTAAATATGAATCAGGATTAGATTTTGACTCCAGGGTTGTTAACCACACAATACACTCCAGCAGTCTCAGACCACACCCAAATATTTGTTTAAAACATACATTACAGCACCATAAACTTTAGATGTATAAACTTCCCTTCTAATTCTCTGTTGCTTTCTGCTCTCTACCACCAAATTTGTCAGAGGTTGTGCTGCCTTATTTAATGTGTCTTTCCCATTACACCCCATGCAGAAAAGCTGCTGAGAGGGAAGAGCCAACCTTCTCCAAAACGTTCCAAACATTTGTATTTTGTTTTGTTTTGCAGTGTTGGGAATCAAACCCAAGGCCTCACACCTGCTGGTCATGTCCTCTACCACTGAGCACTGAACTATGTCCAAGCCCTAAACACTAAAATTTTTAACAGTATTCTGGGTGTAGGTTCACCTTAAGCAAACCCCAAAACCACCATGCAAGGAAAACCGACTGCTATGAAGGAATTTGAAGTAAACAGGGAATTAGATAAGGCAAATTTAAAAACTGTTTTACATTTGGTTATTCCCTTAGTTATCAGAAACTATGATTTCTAGAGAATAAATTTGACCTATAAAGTTTTATTTTGAAATTTAAGTCCACAATCTTTTGGGTCAGATTTGTTTCACAACACAGAACTCTTCAAAATCTGAAAATTATTAATTGCCAAGCAGATCTGAAACAGCACCCTATAATCATTTTACACAGGATAAACTTCAAAAATAATCTCATGTCACTTCAGGTCAGGTTTTACCGCACAACAGATTTTGCATTATTTTACATTTATAGATACAGAACTGCTGTCTGTCTGGACACTCAGATGCCACCAAAGTTGTTGAAATATTTCAGAACATCTTTTTTAAAAGTTTCAGTTACACATTTTAGACTCAGAGGCTTTTGTTCTTTGTGTGCTATATAATTTCCTCATCTGGCATGTGTGTTTTAAGTTGTTTTACCATTAACGGGACATTTGTCTTTCTTTTACTTTACTCAGTCCAAAGAAACCTTCTATCTCTCTCAGCTACTGTACCTGAAATAGGTCAAAGCCACGCCCCACAGTTATCTCCCTGCTCCAGCTCCTGTTCGCCTGATGCCGTCCAACACCAACTCGGTGCTTTCCACAGGTTCTAACCAGTTACCAAAATATCCCCTACATATATTGATCTTCCTTGGATCAGTTCCCTAAATTACTGCTTCTTTCAAATTCTCCAGTTTTTTTAAGTTTTAAAGTTTGCTAATGAGCTCATTCTTTTTTTTCTTTTCTGTCTCATAAAGAACTTTTATAATACCTAACAATACACAAGGCTTCATGGTGAGGCAGGACCAGCTTTGGAATATAGCACACAAATAAATAACATGTGTGTCTCCTAATTCTATTTGCTATACTGTCTTCGATTCTCCTTATTGAACCTTCCAAAAACCAATCTGGTCACCACTTCTTATAAGTGGCAATGAGATTATGCTTGCCAGCTGTATATTTCTAGGTAGACAGATACATGCTTATATCTCATCTCCATCTACTATAATGAATTACAGCAGAATCCATTTAGGTTTGTGATAAAAAAAAAAAAGGTTTCTATCTTAAATTCTTCCCACTTACGCATCTCACTCATGAGCAGACAGAAAAAGATGAAAGAAAGCAGGCCAGTGGCAATTCAGAAACTAATGGAGCTACAACTGTTGTCCACAGTATCAAATTGTGCACACACTGGCTGAAGTTATCATCCACATGAGCTGTGTTACTATAATCACGTGCAATGTTTATCAAAAACACGTAACAGTTAGATCAGGATGTCTTATAATGACAAACAAAATGTCTTGAAATTAAGCGGTCCAATAAAATTCAGTAATCTTTTTGGTAATATGGAAATGATACATTATTTTAAACTTTATGTGTCGTAAGTTTCATAATGGAATCACTGCACCTACCTGAAAAATGCTAACTGATTATAAACACCACTTAGGCCACAGGCAACTAGGAAATCAGGTATTTCTCCTATCCTAAAACTTCTGCAGAAATTTTTCTCACGGAAAAAGCCGATAAAGTACACCATTATATCATCATTTTCATCTCTCCATTTTACAACAGAAGAATTAATAACTTTGCGACAGAAAGGACCTCAACACAGATCAAATCAGAGGTTAAATAAAAAATATTTAGCCCAAGTAAGACATGTCTAGAACTGGACTCTCCACGGACTTTCTGCTTCAATGAGAATTTAAGCACTTTTCCTGATACATTTCCAAAACACAGAAAGAAGAGTTTACAGTGGCCTGAGAGGTTAAATGCTTCCTAGATAGCTTCCTGCCTGGACCAGCTCTTCCTGCACACCTCATTGTGCATACACTTTACTGGGCATACACCTCGCTGCACACTTTAACTTGTCCACATGCCCCCACAAGGACGGGAGTAGCACAGATGCTTCTGAGGTGGGCACGGCCGGAGCCCTCATTCACATTGTCAGCATTCTGGGACAGCCACGTGGCTTCCATGGATTACTCCACTAGTGCAGACAAGGGAAAGCCATCCAAAAAGTCTCATTGGGGAAAATATTTTAAGAAACTGTTTCTCCCAAATCATAACCACAAAAAGAACAATCAGGCAAATCTCTATTTGCAGCCATGTTAGACACGAAAGGATCACAAATTTCACTGGGCGGAATAATGGTCCTGTGATTATTTTTAAAAAGGCCATGTTTGAGATTTGCCTTAAAATGCTGCAGTAAAGAAAAAAAAAGAGGAATAAGTGATGCAAAAGTAACAAATAAGTAACAATTTGTAATCAAAGTGGCATGTATGGGAATTCATGATACCATTACTTGTCTCTAAATATTTGTTCTAAAATATGCTTGAAATTTTTCATAAATTCCTATACTTGATCTTAGCCAAAGGGCCAAGAAGCGGTTTTTCATAAATTCCTGAGTAGACTAAAAAACTGTACAAAAATCATAACTCCAATCTGTGTGCATATGTGTGTGTTTGCGTATAACAAAATAAGATAAAATATTACTAGTATCTCTGGGTTGTAAGATGGGAGAAATTTTTTCCTTTGTAGTTGAATATTTTCCAGTCTCTCTAAAAAAAGCATGTATTCATTTTAAAATAAAATAAATCTATTAGAAATATCAATCTGCTAGATTTCAGAAAATGTAGAGGCAATGTTACAGATGTGCTTCTTTTAAATAATCCACTTATTCTTCTACCACACTGGTATATGGTAAAGAAACACAGAATTAATAGGAAAATGTCTCGTAGGCAAAAAAAAAAGGCTAATACCGAACAGTAATTAGTTTTTAGAATATAAATTAGAATGGTACTTTGTGCTCAAATATGCATTTGTTTTAATAAAGATTGGGGGTTTTATTAAGCAAATATATTTTCTCAGTGTATCTTTATTAAAACGACATTCTTATCAAAGCTTCTAATCATTTCTCTTTCAAGCTTTGTACAATACAGATTTTCCAGTTGTTTCTCTACATTCTACTGTTTATATCTGGCCAGAAAATTTCAAAAATCACTTAAAGCAATTTCTCTCTTCAACAAGGTCATTTACGTATTCATCCTTCAGAAACAAAATTTTCTACCCTAGGTTTAAAATGTCCATTTGCATCTCAGTAACCACCACATATTTTTAAATTACTATGCACAGTTTTATTTCCTCTAGCCTGAAAATAAATGTCCTTGTTACAATATCATCCCACTATCTGAAATATAATGCCATTCTTTATAATAATAATCTCGGGCTGAGGATTTAGCTCAGTGGTTAGAGTGCTTGCCTCACAAGCACAAGGCCCTGAGTTCAATCCCCAGCACCAAAAAAAAAAAAAAAAAAACCAAACACCCAAAAAAAACAAACAATGTATAATCTCTTCCTTTTGATAATTCACTGAAACTTTTGTTAGAAATTTGCAAGCACAAACCAGTTTCTGGCTAAGTGAAAAGGATATAATGTCGGTTACAAAGTCTTCTTTCTCCACCCTTACAAATAAATATTGATCCCCTGAGAACAGGCCAAAAGGAAGTTCCCTTTGAAACCTTCTTATACTATACTTAGTTCCAACAGTTCTGGCTTACAGTTTAATTAAAAAGTCACAAATGTAGACTAGTTCTACAGAGTCCAGTAAAAAGATCATAAAGAAGATACAAATCATAGGATATCTTGTTGCTTTTTGTCATTATGTAAGGCCAAAGTTTTGACTTTCCATAAGAGTTAATATTTGGGGGGCTGGGGATTTAGCTCAGTGGTTAGAGTGCTTGCCTTGCAAGCACAAGGTCCTGAGTTCAATCCTTAGCACCCAAAAAAAAAAAAAAAGTTAATATTTTTTTTTTAGGGGTTTTTTTGTTTGTTTTTGAGACAAGGTCTCGCTATGTAGTTCAGGCTGGCCTTGAACTCAAGGTGATCCTCCTGCCTCAGTCTCCCAAGTGCTGGGATTATAGGTGTGAGCCACCATGCCAGGCTAAGAGTTAAAATTTGTGAAACAAAATAAATGTCTACTCCTTTTAAAAAAGAGAGAGAAAGTTAGCACTAAGATCTATCCTCTTCAAATCCCAAGGAGAAATATAGGCATCTAGGATATTAAAGAGTAAGAAGAGGCCTGTGTGGCTTTTAGTTTAGAGTGCCTAGCCTTTTTTAAACCCAAGAAAGCAGGGAAAGATTAGTGAATCTAAAGTTTGTAAGAGTCATGGTATCACCAAAACTCCATTCATAAGGATTCATCTGTAAGTCACTCACATTTTCGCAACAGAAGCCAAGTCTACGTAAGAAGCGAGGTTATCCCACTACCAAGCATTTTACATCTGAAAATCACGTTTTTTTTGGCCGTAGTGAAGTTGAACCCAGGGCCTATGCCAAACATACATGCACTCTCCCTATGTGCTAGATTCCCAGCCCTCTGAATGGTACCTTCTTGAGGAACATCCAATTATTTTCAAACTGCTCTGTAACCTCCAAACCCTTTAAAATAAAACCTCATGTAGGGCTGGGGATTTAGCTCAGTGATCAGTGTGCCTGCCTAGCAAGCACAAGGCCCTGAGTTCAATCCCTGCAGCAAATAAATAAATAAATAAAACCTCATGGGAAGATCAAACACACAAGACAGAAAAAGTAGAGCTACTGTTCCATCAGGGAGAAAGCGGTGAAAAACCTACCTAGATAGCACCTGCCCCCCTGCCCACTATGAGACAGCTCCCCAAGCAGTGAAACCCATAGAGCTCTTTGAACACAGTTTGAAAATCAGT
Source organism: Hystrix cristata (assembly GCA_004026905.1). Classification (NCBI taxonomy): domain Eukaryota; kingdom Metazoa; phylum Chordata; class Mammalia; order Rodentia; family Hystricidae; genus Hystrix; species Hystrix cristata. The sequence continues at coordinate 19,005 of PVJO010010634.1, forward strand.
AAATTTGTGATCCTAGAGAAAGAGAAGGTCATAAGAAGGTCAATAATGCCAGTTATCCTTTTTTTAGGAGAGGTGTGACATCAAAGAATAGAAAACAAAATAAAAATAGCTGTGGTATGATACAAATATTGATATGACATTGTATCTGCAACATTATTTCACATCTATGAAAGTAAATATACTGTATAATAAACCAAGTTCTGGGTAGTCATGTGAGCAAAAAAAAAATTTTGATTAGGTCATAGGCTATTTCTGTTATTTTGATATTAGTTTCTGCAATAATTTGTCTTTTAAAAAGGACAGAAAATTTTGAGGAAATCAGGCCCAGATTTGCCAAGGAACATGTACAAACACTGGAGGGCCTTGGCTACTATATGTAGTCAAGCTTTCACCCGCACAGTAGTAGATTATAAAAACTGTACCTCTCAACTCCATCAAAAAGGCACAACGGACAGATTCTATGATATGCTTTGGAATAAAAAGTTTTGGGTTTATTTGGTAAGTTTTTGGTCAATTCACAACTGCAAAACTCTTCTAGAAAATGCTACCTGACATACACAGACAAGATGTGGGGTTTTGTCAAGAGTTTACAGTGAAATGAGGAAGATAAATATAAACAATGAAATAAGGCAGAATAAAATACAAGTGTAAACAACTAATACCAATTTGTGCTGGACATGGGGGTGCACACCTGTAATCCCAGCACTTAGAAGGCTGAGGCAGGACAATCACCTCAGGTTCTACGCCAGCCTGAACTACAAAGTGAGCCCTTGTCTCAAAAATAAAAAAATAAAAAAAAAAATTAATACCAACGTGGGACACTGAAGAAAACATCAGGAAGCAAATAACAGGTGAACAGGTATGGTGAACTATAAATAATAAGTGTAAATTCCTTAAGGGACAAAGCCACAACACAGCAGATCTAAGAGATGAACTTAGAAAGTAACCGAGCGAGGCAGAGAAAGGGGGAAGGCCAGACAAGCTAAGGAGAAGCCTGAGCAAAGACAGAAAAGGCCTACAACAGTGTTTAGGGAAAGGTGAATTATTTGGTTCAGCTAAAAAGAAATAATTTGGTGGTGTGGCAGCAGGAATGGGGAGAAACATGAAAGGAAACAAGACCAGAAATACAGGCTAGGGCCAGATTGGGGCAAGTTTTCGGAAGCACCCAGCTACAATAGAAACATTTAACTTGTGCTTGGCAATTTCAGGAAAAACAATCCAGAAGTACAGAAACCAAGGAGGAAAAGAGACTGGAGGTAAATTAAGACTAAAATGAGAAAGGCCTTGAATCAGGCATCAGAAATGAAAACAGCATGTAAGGGCCAGCAATGGGAGACACTGCAGCTACTTTGCAAGACATCTTGCCACTCTGGCAGGTCACCTGCTTTAGGCAGTACGACAATGGAAGATCAGTTACATGATGGGGCTACTTTAACTACTGTAGAATATCTCATAATAAACTCTGTAACAAATAGGCGCATGCTCAGTACCTTCACTTTCCCAGGCCTGGAGCTGATCTTGATCCCTAGTAGCGCTGCCCAGCACCTCTCGAGGGACAGGTTTCATTCGAGCATCTATTTTCTCTTGGTGAGAAGAGAGGTTAAATCCTTCAATAGCCTTTTGGAAAAAGAAATTCAGCTCCTCAAAGTTCATGGCCTGGAGCTCCGCATAAAGCTCCACCTGTTGGGCTTCTTCCAGCTCATTCCAGAATTGCAGCAGGTGCTCTTGCCCAGCTTTGGACAACCTGAGTTTGAGGTCATTAACATTCATAGTGATCTGGTGGCCAAGCTTTGTGACAGCAGGAGTGTGGTTTTTGTACCTCTGAACCTAAAAGAGAAAAGGAATTAGTAACAGGCCAAAGTGAACCTCCAAAACTGAGGGGGGATCTTCTTACTAAATTAAATACAGTTATGAATTACATAATGACATTTTGGTCAACAGACTGCACATATATGACAGAGGTCCTATAAGACTGTACTGCCTACTGACATCACAGCCATCTTGGTTTGTGTTAGGTATACTTCATGATGCTTCTATAATGATGAAGTAACCAAATAACACATTTCTCTGAATGGATCCCCACCAGAGCTACATACGACTACACTGAAAAAACAGACATTAAGAAATTCACTTCCAGCTGAGCATGGTGGTGCATGCCTGTAATCTAATCCCAGCACTTGAGAGGCTGAGGCAGGAGGATTACCATAAGTTCAAGGGCAGCCCGGGCTACAAAGTGAGTTCAAGGACAGCATGAATTACAGAGTGAGACCTGTCTCAAAAAAAAGAATTTAATTTCTGTCTTTTTGTTACTCAATATTTCTAAGAAGTCAGATTTTTAAAATAATAGTAATTAGCAGTATATACCAGGCACTGCATGAAAAACTTTACTCACATGGTCTCATTTAATTTTCAACAATTCTATTACACATATACTATTGTCATCACTATTCTAAAGTGAGGAGACTGAGGCACAGAGTGGCTAAGCAACCTGGCCAACCGGTAGAGTGGGCACAGACCCAGGCCGTCTGAGTCCACCTTTATTGCCTTGATAAGTTATTCCTTATCATTCCAACTGTTCTCCTTCTGTCACTAAAGAAAAAACATTATTGCATTCAGAATACAGTAATAGTCAGGAATATAGCAACTTTTATAGCAACTTTTGCAGAGAATAAAGTCCTTTATCTCTACTGACTAAGAACTTGGACCTTAATTAAAGAGACAAGCAGTGTGCACATATCAATGAACAGGACAATGCTTTAAAAAGAGTATTCTGGGGCTGGGGATTTAGCTCAGTGGTTAGAGTGCTTGCCTAGCAAGCAAAAGGCCCCGAGTTCAATCCCGGGCACCAAAAAAAAAAGAGTATTCTGTGACCATACAGCAAAATATTAAAACACACTGTGCTAAAAATAAAAAAATGAAATATTTAATCTATTCACCTAATACAGATAAATATAATAAGAGACAGGTGTTAGCTAGAAGGAGTTCACAATCTAACTGTGCCTCAAGGGTTGAGGAAATTATATAGATACAATCAGGAAACCAGCAGAGCCCAAAGACTATGAGGAGTGAGCATGGGTAGAATGGAGGGCAGGAAGAACGCAAAAGTTTTAGGCAGAATGACTGGAAATGGGCAAAAATAGGGCTGAACCATGAAATGCCTTGAAAACTACACAATGAGATTTGGATCTAACAGAATAAGTCACAGGAACCCAGCAGTAGATTACTAAACAGAAGGATGGGAGAAAGGAGCAATGGCACAAAAAAGATTGTCAGGAGAAGAGTCTCTTCGTTACTTTTCTCATTGCTGAGACAAAAAACGTGATACCCAAATGAGAAAAGGTTTATTGTAGCTCAGTTTATTGCGGTTTCAGTTCATAGTTGGCTGGCTCCAAGGCAGGGTGGCATGGCAGAGGGACATCACAGAGGAGAAACAGTTCATGGCAAAGCAAGATAGGCAGAAGGCAAGTAGCAAGCAAGGACTTTCTTTCTGTCCATTACAGTGTATCCAGGCTACTTGCCCTAAGGGCAAATAGCACTCACACCCAGGGAGGGGCACCCTTAATCTTACCCAGAACTATGCCAAACCAATCAGTGGACCAATTTAGTAATCACACGTCCTTGATATCACCATCACACACTGTCTTAGTTAGGTTTTCTCTCTTGCTGGGACAAAATACCCAACACCCAAAGTTAGGGGAGAAAGGTTTATTTGGCTCACAGTTTGTAGAGGTTTCAGTCCACAGTCAGCTGGGTCTGAGGCAGGGTGGCAGGCAGACAGGCAGAACTCAGCAAGGTAAGCAAGGGATACAAGCAAGCAGCCTACCAGCTTCTTCCTGTATTTTATATTTTATCCAGGCTGTCTGTCTTTAGGGTGGGCAGTACTCCCACCCTTAATCCTTATACCCTTAATCTTAGTGTCACATCCTTGATCCCAGCAGAATCATGCCAAACCAATCAGTGGATTAATTTAGCAGTCACACACTCTAAATCCAGCTACCTCTTACCACATGAGGCTTTGGGGGGACATCTAGACACAAACCATAACACACACTCTAAATCCAGCACCTCTGAAAAGCCCCACCTATGACCCAGTGAGGCTTTAGGGGGACATCCAGACACAAGCCATAACAGACAGAAGCAGGACAAGTCAAATGACAATCACAGGTATGAAAAACCAAAGGGGTGAACTAGATTTGTTGCATAGGAAAAAAGAGTAAAAGGGATAAATTTGAGGGTCACTTGTAGAGTCACCACTGCATTAGAACTACTTAGATACACACACACACACACACACACACACACAAACAAACGGCTCAATCAGCTTTTCCTCTTGTACAATAGGAAAAGGTAATATATAGCATAGTTCAGGGCTCAATTCTAGAGTTCATTTGAGTCCCTTCCCTGTAATATGGTATTAGTAACAGTATCTACCTCATCACAACCAGCAAATGCCACTTAGAAATTCAGGTCAAGAGAAGCTACATCTGTGTGTCCTCTGAGCTGGTGGCAACAACAGTGCAAAAAGAAAGTCAAAACGAAAGCTGTCCCCCAAGAAGACGACGGCAGGCAACCTGGAGACCCCATTCACGCCCCTGCTGCAACCCTGAGAAGTCACAGAACGCGGACAGAACGCAACCCAGGAGGAGCCCAAAGGACCGCACGCCTCGGGGAATTCCAGACGCTCATCGGGTAACTGTCAGATTTTGTAATCAAACAGAACTGGCTCTCTTGCCTTCACTAGTCACAAGTACTTTCTACTTCAGTATTTTCATCTGTAAAATAAGAACAACAATACTTTTCTTGCTGGGATTCGGAGGCATAACTTAAATAATCCTTAAAAATCAATGAGAAAATGAGGCTCAAAATGGTTAATTTCCCCAAGGCTGCATAACCAGCAGGTAGAAAAACAGGAATTTTAACCCAGATCTAACTGACTCTAATGTCTATGCGCTTCTCTCGTAACAGCAGTGGGAATACTAAGAATCCAACCCAAGGTAACAGGACTGGGATGCAGCAGGGGAAACCAGCAGCGGGCCTGGAGTCGGACTAGCTGGGCTCTGAGCTCTAACACATTCTAAGTCTGTGATCTTGAGCAATTTAACCTTCCTGTACTTCAACTTTTCTCATCTGCAAAATGGCACTAAAGTCAGTACCTACCTCCAAGGTAAAAGCACTTATGAGTTAGTATGATGAAAACATTTAAAACAGTGCCTGGCACAAAGAAAATCCTCCGTAAATACTATTAGCTACCATTATGTAAGTGAAATTTGCCCTCCAGAGCACTCAGTCACAGTCTTCTGAACATGAGAACTACTATTTGAGTCAGGCACTGGAGGATGCAAAGAAGTTTACCAAGAATATAAGAAAAGAAAATCCACTCCATGAGAACAGTATGAAAAATGGCTCAAGAAAGTAAACATATTCAATGAATGCAGTGAGAAGACAGGTGTGATGATACACGCCTATAATCCCAGCACCCGGGAGGCTGAGGCAGAAGGATCACCGTGAGTTCGAGGTTGGACTGGGCTAGACACTGAGTTCAAAGCCAGCCTGAACATAGTGAGACTCTGTCTCAAAAAAATGAAACAAAACGAAACAAAAAAACAGCGAATACCAGGAGAATCTGAGCAGCTGAAATTTTACCAATGCCGCTTCAGTAAGGCATGCTTGACGACAGGGACACATTCTGAGAAATGCGTGATATCATCATTGTACAAACATGAAAGAGTGTCCACTTACACAAACCTTGATAATCACTCAACATAAAAAGTTACAGGAAATATGTAATTTATTATTGTTATCAAGTTGTATGTTCTGTACATAAATGTATGTGCTGTTCTTTTATTGGACTTGTGGGGCAGTAGATCTGTTTACACCAGCATCACCGCAAACATGTGAGCTATGTGTCATGCTACAACACTACAAGGGCAACAATGTCAGCAGGCAATAGGATTTTTGAGCTCCATGACAATCTATGGGATCACCATAGTATATTCAATCTGCAGCTGAAGGAAACGTTGTTATCTGGCACAGAAGTCTATTTCTACCGAGGGCCTGTGGGTCCACAAGCACCTTCCCACTTATGTCAACAGCTGACTCATACACGCTTCCTTATAATGTGCAAATATATTTAATAGGCAATTTAAGAAGGAAAGTTCATTTCACATGTCATTATTGATTAATCCGCCCAAGTATTTAATAAGCATTTACACTCCACCAGGTACTGATCTGCATGATAGGGACCATAATGAAGAAAGCAACAACGTGTATGTCCATATTCCAGTGTAGGAGACAAGCAGGTAAAATGTCAGATAGTGCTAAGAAACAAGGCTAAGAAAATAATAAAGTGGAAGAAGGGACTAAAGAGCAACAAGATGATGATGAGTATTTCAGGTGAGGGATCAGTTAAGGCCTGTACACAGCTGACATTCGTGAACACATCTGAATGAAGAGAGACAAGCCAAAGTAAAATACTAGGGACCCTCCAACACAGGAATGTGTTTGGTGTGTCCAAGCAAGAACAGAAAGTCAGTGCAACCGGAGTGCAATGAGAAAACGGGGCTCAAAATGTTAGCTATTTGCCCAAGGCTACCTAAGGAAGGCCAGAAAACTAAACAGAGACCAGATTAACATGCCTTCAAAGTTAGGCCTTTCGGATTTAAGAGGCCACTGAGTATCATGGTCTGACTCAAGTTTGAAAAGGATCACCTGCTGTTGGAGGGAGGGGAGGAATACTATAATGAAGGCAAAAGTGGAAGCAAGGAGACCAGTCAGCAACTACTCCTGTGGACTAGATGTGAGATAGTGGTACAAAATGGACCTTCGGGATTAGGTAATAAATTGAACATGGAGTAAGAAAGATTTGAATCAAGCAAAGATGATTCCAAGCAGCGTGGCGTGCCATGTATTAAGGACGGGGAAACACTAGGATGGGAGCAAATTTAGGGATGTGAGAATGGAGAGAATCAATACTTCACTTCTGGTCATGTTAAGTTTGACAGGGCTTTTAGACATCCAAACAGAAATGCTGATCAGGCAGCAAAACACAGTAGTTTAGTTGGGCATGGTGGTACATGCCTGTAATTCCAGCACCGAGAGGCTGAAGCAGGAGGACCTCCATGCATTTAAGGCCAACCTGAACTACATAGTGAGACCCTGTCTCAAAATCCAAAAGCAGTAGTTTAGACTTCACAGGCAATCAGAGCTAATGGTAAAACTTATAAGGTCATCAGCATGCATATTAAATTATGGCCTGAATGAGCTCCCTAAGGACTATAGGCAGATATAAAAGAAATCAGGAGACTCACCCTTGACTTATATAAATCACTCTCTCTCTCTTTTTTTTAGTTTTGGAGACAGGGTCTTGTTGTGTAGTTCAGGCTGGCCTTGAACTCATGGCAATCCTCCTGCCTCAGGCTCCTAAATGCCAGGATTACAGGTGTGGCGTGCACCACCACGCCATAAACTTCAAAAGTCATGATGCTATGCTTTTGTTGTTTTAACACATCATATGAAATAAAACAGTTGAGATGGATAGATTTATAGTAAATTATTTTCTAAGAAATGAGTCCCAGAGTATCATTTATACTTCTGATTTTGCTCAGATGTAAAGGAACATATTGTAGTGGGAAGATTAGCAGAGAAACAGATAACCTGAGAGGAAGTCCCAGTTCTTGATCCCTCCCTCAACAACTGATCCTGTGCAAATTATTTCACTTTCTGGTACATATATTTTCTCATGGAGAGACAACTGAACTTTTTCACATATCTTTAGAAGAGTCAAGGGTGGAAAAGACTCTGCCTAATAAAGAGCATATGTAAACACTGGTAACATTTTAAATTATAAATCAATTTACTCCTAAAAACCCATTAGATACTCATCCACCTTCAGATGCTTAAAAAAACGTACCCAGGTAAATAAGACAACACATAGGTTCAACTTTGATAACTGGGCTTGGAACACTGGCAAGCCACAAAGAGTGACGAGGTCATTTATGCTTACTTACATGTAATGTCCACAATGCCAAGAACCACACTTGAGTTTCAGAAAAGCATTTTTTGTCTATGTTTACTTGAGGCAGATATATCCACTTCCATGTCATAAAAATAATACTGTTTCCTAATGCTGGTAAAGAGGTGTATATGTGCAATGGCATGTAGCAAAAAGTAAGAGAGTGAAAAGATACAGATTTTTATTTTGACAACCAAAAGTTGAAAATCAGCTCTAAAAATTGTAACAAGATTTGGTACACGCCGATAGCCTAATGCATGTAAACAAGTGACAAACTTGGTAATAATCTACCATTATCAAATATACCTCTATTACAATTTTTTTTTTTTTTTTGGTGCCGGGGATCGAACTCGGGGACTTGGGCTTGTTAGGCAAGCACTCTAACGACTGAGCTAAATCCCCAGCCCACCTCTCTCATAATTTAAATACCAAAATTAAAGAAATCCAGGGTCTCCTCGTTGTCAACTGGTTTCCTCTCCGTCCCTATCTCTACTGCTCTATGTATGCCCTCAAAACGGTTAAGTAAACCTATTCGACTTCAGTTTTTCGAAAAAGTAGTGTTGAGGTTGAGCCACAACCACTGAACGAATCCTGCAAATCGTTAGTCCACACCCCATGAAGTTCACCTCAAAATCCTTAAACTTTTGCACTCCACAATGACACATACATATTATCACGATCACTACCACCTGATTTCAAGAGTCTATAAACCGTGCACAAACATTTCACCATATACACCAGGAGGCCAAGCTTGACCAAATCTTCAAGGAGCCGTCTGTTCAGCATATGTATGCTCTTAGCCCTCCAACCCCATCCTTCTGCTTGGCCAAGCGAGAGGAAACCCAAAAATTCCAATCCTTTCCCGCTACTATTATTAAAAAAAAAAAAAAAAGTGGCAAGCAGGCAAGCAGGTTTGGTGTAAGGTGGAGTCTCCCACAAGTATCTCCTGCCCCTCCTGTCAGGGCTCTTCTTTTCCTCATTCGTCCAGGTCACCCCAACTCGCTTCCACCTGACAGTTCTAATGACCACTTTTCCCCATTGGAGGGTGGCCTCCCCAAACTTGGCAACTGCCCCCGAGGCCCTGGCCTGAGACCCTCAAGGCTCCTACCCCCCACCCAGCTGAGGACCCACCCGCACCGCCCCCGCCTTGACAAACCCCTGACTCCAGACGTCGCCCAAGCCTCCTCTCCCCGCGTCCCCCGCCCTGTCCCATCCCCCGACCCCACGGCTGGCACAGCCCGCACGCCCTCCAGCTGGGTCGCTGTGGACGCGGCGCGGGTGTGCGGCTTCCGCGGCAGAGGCACGCCGTCCACCGTGCAAGACGTGCGCCGCGTGTCCACGACCGCGCGCGCGGCGTGTCGCCTGCGTGTGGCGGCCCGCTGTCCCCTCCACGAAGGCCCCTACCTTCCTCGGCGCAACCAGGGCTCCACCCGGCTCCGGCTCGCTCGGATAGGCCACTCATCGGCGTCCCGAGCCCGCCCGGAATATATACCCTCATCCGGGGGGCCGGGGCGGCGGGGCGGGCCCGGAGCGGGGGCCGAGGGCAGCGCCGGCCCCGGCCTCCCCGCCCCTCTCGCCGCGCTGAGTGGATACGGTTCGGGGAGGAGCGGAAGCCGACCGCCGCGACACGTCAGCGCCCGGGGCGCAGGAGGAGGGGCGGGGCTCCCTCGCGTCAGTCATCCTCCGGTCCAATGGGACGGCCTGGAGCCGAGTGAGCGAGCGGCACCGCCCCTCACGTAGTACGGGGGCGGGGCCAGCGTGTCCGCTAACTGTGGCAGGGTTGCGCCGGGCTGGCCTAAGGGACGCGGGGCGAAGCGTCGCTGGACTGCGCCCGCGAGTCCTGACGCCCGGTGCTGTGTCCGGGATGTGAGCCGGTGTCTTTCTGAGGTCCCTTTGGCCCAGTGGTGCAGGGCGCAGGCGCTGTCCAGAAGCGGATCCCGGAGTTGGGCGGGGAATCGGGACTCCGCGTGGCGGATTCCCGAACACCCAGGCGGGTGGCTGGGAAAGGGCGGGCCTGGCGCGCCCTCCGACCTTGGGCCACATTCGCTCGCCCGGATTTCCTCGCCCAAATTTGAAACTGGGCCCGGATTTCCTCTTAAGGTGGTTTATAAGTGCCAAACGAGTGAAATTAGGCTGCTTTCCTTTTGCACAACCAGAGGAAAGAGGAAGTGCAAGCGAAGATATTAGGTAACCTGAGGCGAGGCATCGACACGCGTGCCAGTGAGAGTGATCCCGGGGTCAGCGTAGCGTCTGTGCGCCACCTCGCTGGGCACAGATGGTGGTTGGACTGGATGATCTCCAGGGCCAATGTTTAACAGTCCTGTTACACAACCAGGAGATTATACATTCAACACTATGCCCACAGAACCTGTGTTTACGCTTAAGGTTGCGCTGTATTTTGCAGGGTTTTTTTTTTTTTTTTTAATCCAGTATGATGAATTCACAAACACACCTAAATTTGGCAGGCGTGGGTTCTGGGGTCGACCTTAGGGTCTTAACTTAGCAAGCGCTCTACTAGTGAGCTAACTTCCCAACCCCCCATCTAGATTTAACATAGCACCTATCACAAACACTCAGGCACTGAGGCGTCCTTCTAGCTGTATCTAGAAGTAGGATTCCTGTTTTAGTTTTTCTTTTTCAGTGTTTTTCTAACTTTTCTTGCCTGTTTTTCACGAAGACTGTAGTACATTTTGTCTTAGGAATTTGTCACTTAACAAGAGGTGTAATTTATAAATTACCACGATGGCAGGTAGGCTTCCTATTACAGTCTTTTCCTATTCTTGCACGTTTATTTTTCATGAGGGCTTCAGTATCAGTTGTCTTATGAATTTATAATTTAACAAGAGATGTCATTTACACATTTAGAAGAGGTATTTTTTCATTTGATAAATATCTTTTGCACGGGCCACGGATTTAGCTCAGTGCTTAAACGGCTTGCCTTGCAAGCACAAGGTCCTGGGTTCGATGCCCAGCACCAAAAAAAAAAAAAAAAAAAAAGCAAAAAACAAATGAATAACGATCTTTTGCAGCTTTCACGAATTTTTAAAATTCACCTAGAACAAAACAAAAGTCGTTTAACCCACAGAGTCCACAACTCCGGAAGAAAAGGATCAAGATAGGGTGTGATGGTCAACAGAGTTGTTAGCGCTTTTATCCACTCAGAATGTCACCTCCCCTGAAAGCTGTAAATATCACCAACAGTACTGTTTATATAGTCGCAGCTGTGCCTCCCTGGGCCAGAAATAACATTAGGAAATGTTTCCTTCTGATTCACAAACTTTCAGTTGAAAACAGGCTTAAATGAAGAGTACAGAATCTCTACACTGGGATTGTCAAGAATCTCTCGTCCTTACATATGGATGTCCCTGAGCTCGAACTATTCTCTTAAGAGGAAACTAGCAGGTTTTCAGTATTCAATAAAGAACAAATTTATGTTTTTTCAAAATGTGTTTATTGGGCTATTCTGCACTAGACCTTTGGGAGGGACATAAGTGCCACAGCAAATGTACAAATAAAGGATTTCAGGGCTGCAAGGAAGGAGAGCATAAAGGAAGGAAAAAGTTTCTGAAAAGGATAGGAAAAATCAGGTTTGGGAAAGCGGCCAAGCTGAGAGATAGCCTTGCTCCTTAGGGGAGGCTGCCCTTTGTTTAATAAACAATCTTGGCTGTTAGAGGCTTTTATGTTTTCCCATGACAATACCTTCACCTTTTCTGACTCTTGCAGTCTCCTTAATGAAAAAGACCAAGGAGTTTGAATGTAGGAAAGAATTTAGGTGAGATTTCTAACACAATATGACTATTAAATATGCTGTGAAGCTGGGCATGGTGCAAGCTTGTACTCAGGGAGGCTGAGGCAAGAAGGTTGCAAGTTTGAAACCAGCCTAGACCACTGGGGTTAATTTAGCAAGATTCTGCCTCAAAATTTAAAAATTAGGGCCAGGGATGTAGCTCGGTGTGAAGGCCCTAGCTTCAATTCTTAGTACACACACGTGCGCGCGCGCACACACACACACTGAGGATTGTTTACCAAAAGGTGCATATTTTAGTGATAAGATCTCAGCTTGATTTTTAAAAAAGATAAATCTCTCATCTGTTGGATATGTATGGATAGTTAGGTGGACTTTGTGAGATCTGGAAAAAAAAATCACCTAAATTGCCTGAACTTCAGTTTCTTACCTCCAAAACTGACATAATATGTACAATTCATCTTATAGAATTGGAAAGACAATTAAATGAGAAAGGCCTAGCCTATAGTAACTCTTCGATAAATGTGAGGTGAAGAAAAGAAAGGAGGAAAGAAGTGAAATGAAATAGTTTTCTGTTAAAAAATAGAATCACGTTGCAATGGAAGATGTTTTAAATAGGCCATTGTGAAGACATAAAAAATTCAGAAGGTTATAAATAGGTTTTATGTTTTGTCTTTTAGGGATGATGGCATTATGGTGATTTTTATATACTTTTGGATGCTTTTGGAAGATATTTTCTGGAAGTTGGGGATTTAGCTCAGTGGTGGAATGGTTGCCTAGCAAATACAAGGCCCTGAGTTTGATCCCAGCACGAAAAAACACTTGTTGCACCTTAAAAAAAAAAAACAAAACTCCGAAGCAGAAGATATTTTCTGAATTTCCTAAAGTGGAAATTTTAATTTCAGAAAAGCAGGTATGTTACTTAACAACTAAGACAACCATGTGCCTAGTTGTTTCTCGCCACAGTGTCAGAAATGTGCCAGTCTGCCCAAGCTTTATTTTGTAGTCCAACCAGTAGTGATCTACCCAGATTTTTTCAACAGTGAGCTGGTACCAGCGAGGCAATACCAGAGAGAAGGGCTCCCTCCATTGTCCTGAGTGTAGTGGCCTCAGGTAGTCCACTGGACCTCCTCAAATCCCTACAGTATTTCCCAGCAGAACATGTGAGGCAGCAGTAGAGGCGGCCTCCGCCCAAGGCTGGGTTCAAAGCAAGGCCTGAGTACTCGTGAGATCACTATTGAAGGCACTGCAGACAAACGGCATTTTAACTTTCTTGTTGTCAATTCCCTAGAGCATGAGTATTTCATTCTATCAAGAGCTCTTACTGACTTAGCTTTGCCACTCCTGCCATACTACATTTTCTGTTGTTCAGGGTGTGTTTTGAAATACTGTGAAATGACGAATACACTCTGTAAATGTCAAATTTTTTTACTTGGTGTTTTCCACACCCTCCTAAAATTTATGCAATTCTTCAGAGAGTTTTTGCATTAGAAAGTTTAAAGAGCTGTTTGTGCGTCTACAATATGTGAGATGCTGGGGGGTAATATACAAAGACAACCTCTCAAAACCAATTATAACCTAAAGAGTGTATAAATAACAGAATGAAATGAATTGGGGAGAAAGTAAAGAGACTGTTGGTGTACCATGATTACAGGAAGTACCCAGCTGCAAGCCTGCACATTAAGGTATGGTTTTTACTGTGCAAAGGAGTGGACTTTAAATTCCATTCCAGTGCCGTTGGTTAGATATTTTCTCGTCCACCTCCCTCAGTAAGGAAACAACCTTATCAAAAGTGAAGGACAGAATAGGTAGGAAGATACAGAAGCAATATTAGAAGTCAATCTGTTCCTATGTAGTTGGGTTTCTCTAAAAATAGTAAGTATAAAAAATAATCCGATAATTAACTTCAATCACCATAATGATTCCAGTATACTTTCTTCTCCTAAAGCTAAGTGGGTCATTACCATTAGGAGTCCGAGGTCAGACATGGCATCCCTACTTTTAGGAACCCACTTGGCTGGATCTTTCTACTGCATATGGCCTCATGATGATGCTGTTTCCAGGGGAAATTCTTCAGAAACTTACTCTGGGCATCTGATCTACAAAGAAACCAGAATGGCAACATACTTGGCTGCAAAATCACCTCCTTACCGATCTGGTGGTTGATCAGCTACCCACTTTGGCTGGGTGGCTTCCCATAATGAGGCTTCTCAGATGTGGATCATTTCTCACAATATGGTTAGCTCTACTGTAAGTGCAGTATTGCACATTTTACCTCTCCTGCTTCTTAACATGAATGATGTACACAAGATACGTCACAAGTTGTTTTTGTTCGAGATAGCCCCTAGTCACCTATTGCTTCTCAGATGATATCTTTAAATGAGGAAGAGATAAAAATGAGATATTACCTTTATGAAATCTCAAGCACAGCAAGAAATTCCACAGCAGCTTTTGTTCCAGGACCATACCCCCTCCTCACTTCCCCAACAGGAATAATAACAGGACCTGCCTAGTAGGGGTACTCTGAGGATTCATATTTTTTAAGGGCTTAGAGCAGATTCTGACATAGAATAAGAGCTCTGTAAATTTTTGTTTGAAGAATATTTACTAAATTGGGCTTAATGAGTGTCACGTAGTAGGAAATGAATGATGTACTTTTTGTTTTGTTTTTAGCTCTTTGTTTTTTGAGACCAGGTCTCAGTATGTAGTTCAGGCTGACCTCGAACTCAACGCAATCCTCCTGCCTCAGCCTCCCAAGTGCTGGGATTATAGGCATGCACCACCACACCCAGCTTGAATGATGTACTTTTGTAAGAGACTGATATATAATCTTCGTTCCCTGCATGCAAATAAGACCTGAGACTTGCCTCTAACTCATAGAACATGGAAAAGGTGATGGGATGTTGCCACAGTTTGAATGTTCCACTAAAACTCATTTTGAAATTTAATTCCCATTGGGAAATATTATGTAGGAGGAGATGGGACTTTTAAGAGGTGACTAGATCAGGCCCTGATGAATGGATTAATCATGGGTTAATTCATAAATTAATGGACTCATGGATTGTTTTGAGAGTAGGTTTATTATAAAAGCCAGGGGTTGGGGATTTAGCTCAGTGGTAGAGTGCTTGCCTCACAAGTACAAGGCCCTGAGTTTGATCCCTGGCACTCCCGCCCCAAAAAAGCCAGTTTGTCTCTATCTCTTGTATGTACCCCTCTTGTCATGTGACTTTTTATGCCACTCCAGGACTCTACAGGAAGTCGAGAAGGCAAGAATGCCCTCAGAAAATGCAGCCTGTTGACCTTGGGCCTTCCAGCCTCCAGAACTATGAGCTAAATAAACCTCTATTCTTTGTAAATTGGTCTATAATATTCAGTTATAGCAACAAAATCTGGACTGAAACAATATTCTCCTGAACATATTATGCTGTATGACAAAGATATTACTCTCAAATTATGCTACATCATATAAGATCACTTTCACTATTCAGCTGGCCTTAAAGAAACACGCTGCCATAATGTGAATGTCTTGTGAGCCACACAGTAGAGAACTGCATGCAGTTTCCAGAGCCCAAGCTTGGCCTCCAAACAACAAAAATACAACATAAAAAACAATGTAACATACTAAAATAATACCACAAATATGTAACATAATATACAGAATAATAACATAATAACAATAACATAATAACATAAAAACATAATAAAACAAAAAAAAACCTGTAGTTGGCAATACTTCAAATGCAAGGAAATAGAGGGAACTTAGAAGTGGATGTATCAGCTACATTCTTTCACTGGGACAATACACCCAACAACCATAATTTACAGAAGCTTATTTTGACTCACAGTTTCAGTGGGTTCAGTCCATGGTTAGCTAGTTCCAACAGCATGGTGGAAGGACATGGAGGAGGAAAACTACCCATCTCATGGCAACTAGGAAGCAGAGAGAGAAGGGAGGAGCTGGGGGCAAGAATATACCCTTCTAAGGGGTTGGGGATTTAGCTCAAGTGGTACTGTGCTTGCCTAGCAAAGGCCCTGAGTTCAGTCCCAAGCACCACCCCCCCAAAAAAAATATACCCTTCCAGATCATGCACCCAGTGATCCACCTGTTCTGAGCAGGCCTCACCCACCAGCACATTCATCTACAAACTCATCAACGGATGGATCCACTGATAAGTCTAGCACCCCCGTGACCCAATCACTTTCCAAAAGTCCTACCTTTGAACCAATACTCTTAGGGAATATTTTAGATCTAAACCACAGTAGTGGATTTGTCTCCAGTGGTGCCTCCAGGTGAGAATGCAGCAGAACTAACACCTTGATGGCAGCCTCAGGGGAGATCCTGAACCAGGAGATGTGGTTAGATGGTGGACTGGAGAAAAACATACAGCCATGTATCACTCCAAAGTCATAACTATTACACATAACCTATAAGGTATATTTCCCTAGCCCATTCATTTTACCTTTCTAGATGACTATTTCATCCCTTTTTAAAAAATCAGACCTCTATAGTCTTCTTTCCCATACTCAGTCTCAATAGATAACTTTGCTCCACCTTTCATGGACAAAGTAAAAGTAATTGAGAACTTTCACAAGCTCCTACCACCACACCCACCCAACCTTTATCTTATTGATCTTAAAGGCTTAGGATAAACTGTCCAATGTCCAATCTCTTTACTGGTGAGCTAGAACCCATCTGATCATGCCTACTGAAGGACATCACTCCAGTTGATGAGTGCTTCATAGGTACCTGCTGATTCACATGTCTTTAACTGAACTCCTGACTTATTTCTTTTTTTTTTTTTTTTTTTTTTTTTTTTTTTTTTTTTTTTGGTACTGGGGATCGAACTCAGGACCTTGTGCTTCCAAGGCAAGCACTCTAACCACTGAGCTAAATCCCCATCCCTCCTGACTTATATCTATACCCCTTAAAAAACTACTTCTGTCAGTGTTCCCTAGCTCTACGGTTTCTCAAGCCAAAAATCTTAAGAGTTATCCTCACTTCCTTTTGTTTATTTCAGGGCTGGTTTTTAGTAATTTCCATAGGCCTTCTCTTCAAAATACATCCATAATTCTACTGGTTTTCATCATCATTTTCTCCCAGTCCAGTGTAAACCATCGTTATCTCTTACCTGGATTTCAGAAATAGCCTCTATCCAGTCTCCTTGCTCCTACCCTTCCCCTTCTCCAGGTCAGTCACAAAATGCCAGGCACAGAATCACTGGAATCGTGTTACCTCTCTGCTCAAAACACTCTTATAGCTTCCTGTCTCAAAGTCATGGAAAGACCTATCAGGTCCTGCAAGCCTGTTCTGCCACCCCTCTCCCTGCTCGTTCCTCTCTAGGTTTTCTCCATTATAGTCTCCATATCCAGATGCATTCCTGGTTTACCAGACTCCAACCACAGTAGGGTTTAAGCCAACTCCCAACCGTTTCGAATTTTTTTATTTTGAGACAGGGTCTCACTAAATTGCTGCAGCTGAGCTTGAACTTGTGATCCTTCTGCCTCAGCCTCCCAGAGTACTGGGATTACAGGCATGCACCAGCATGCCCAACTCACTGTTTTTTATATGCCATCCTTCTGTCTTTTGTGCCTATAAAGTGGGACAAAAGACAGTATCACCTGCACACCTTATAGGTATCGTCCCCTTACATTATAAAATTGTGGTGAATGAGCTTAATGGCACAGCAGGGTGCAAAGCATCCCTCTGCATTCAAATTGGTGTTCCCTATTTTCCTTTTTGTGATGAAAGATTAAAAGCAAAAAATATAAATACCCATAACTTTTAGTGCTTTTTAAAGGAAAAAAAGATTCTTAATTTTTATGTAAGTATTATGAACATTAAGGTTTGAAATGTAGGCTGGGGATGTACCTCCAGGAGATCACTTGCCTAGTATGTGCAAGGCCCTGGGTTTGATCCCCGAACCACAAAAATAATGACAATAATGATGATGTACAAAAAGTAAAAGAAAGGGAAAGAGGAAAGAAGGAGGAAAGGAAGGAAGGAGGAAAGGAAAGAAGAAGGGAGAGAGGGAGGGAAGGAGGGAGGAAATCGCCCTATGGCTCTGCCACATAAAATAACAGTTCTTAACACTTCAGCATGCTTCTTACAAATTAGAAATTCTAAGTAGAGTATTCACAATCGTCTGCAGGATTCCTCCCTTCCCTTCACTCTCCCCAGGGGAATGAGAGGAACAGTGTCTTCTTTGAAATCCTGACTTCATGTAACTTGTCACACCCCGCTGAGCTCATTTCTCACAAACAAGCTTCAGAAGAGACATTTTGGGATTTGCTTTAAACCCCATGACATTTCTGGCATTTCACTGAATTAACTTCTGACTAAGTTTATTTTGCCTGTAAGGCTGTCTGGGTTGTTCTCTTGACAAAGGAAAGAGCACATTAAACTGCGTTATTTTTTGTTTGTTTGTTTTGGTGTCGAGGATCGAACTCAGGGCCTTGTGTTTGCTAGGCAAGCGCTCTAACCACTGAGCTAAATTCCCAGCCTTAGCTGCACTATATTATCAACAGATATAATGAATGGGTGATAAAATATTAACAGGCCATCCAAGAATAGAAAGAATCTTTTTGATTGAAACGAACATACCAACTTTTTGTTCCCCTCACCAGAATCCCTCATTAAATTATACCACGATGGAATATTAGTGATGTGTTTTTTTTTAAATATTGATATGTCCTTTCATTCATTTTTTGTCACTAAATATATTCTATTGTTGTTAGGTTTTATTAGGTTCTTGTAAGTACAAACAAAGTTATATTTTGTTTGTAGGTGGTCATTTTTGTTTAAATAATTGTTTAAAAATTGTTATTTATAGCAAGGTGTGGTAGCAGGCACCTATAATCCCAGCACTCTGGTAGGCTGAGGAAGTTTGTATATTCAATCCCAGCCTGGGCAATTTAGCAATTTAGTGAGAACCTCTCTCACAAAATAAAAAAAGGTTTGGGCATGCAGCTCAGTGTGAAAGCCTTCTGGAAAATCCCCAGTACTGAAAAAAATGTGAAGTATTCTAATTATGTGCTTAAATGTTTTCTAACCATGAAAATTAAGATCATTTTCTAGTTAATTAATTATATTTTATAACACAATCTTTCACAATTGATCTAGTAAGTTATCAAGAAACAGAGTCCTAAATTTGATTTATCATTATGAAAAGATTTCTAGAATTTTATTATTAATTATATTGGTTTACCATTTGTTAAACACAGCAAACTACTTTCTGGATAAATTTATTCCAAAATTGGTTTAAATAGTCGGGCATGGTGGCACACACCTGTAATCCCAGCACTAGGGAGGCTGAGGCAGGAGGATTGCTAGTGAGTTCGAGGCCAGCCTGAACTACATGGTAAGACCCTATCTCAAAAAAAAAAAAAAAAAGAGTCTTAAATAATGTATACAAATCCTGGGTTGAAGATGTAACTCAGTGGTAAAGTGCTTGCCTAGCATGTGTTAGGTCCTGGGTTCAATCCCCAGCACCACAGAAATAAAAAACATATAATCCTGTTATGGTTTAGGTATAAAATGTACCCCAAAGCCATAATTAACTTAATGTGACATGTATCTATTTTGTTGCTACTATTTCTTTCAAAAGAACTTATGACAGCACTGAGTCAGGTTAAGGGCACTTTACCTGCATTTATAAAGTTATAAATTAGACCTAGTATTTCACAACATACAATTAAGACATGATGGATATTTTTCCATAGTTATGAATAACTGAAGGGCTTTGTAGCAGTTGCTTTCTTGCCCCTAGGGCAAAATACTTGATTACTCACAATTTAAAGGACGAGAGGTTTACTTTCAAAGGGTTCAGTCCATGGTTGGCTGGCACCAAGGCAGAAATAGCAAGGTGGATGGGCTGGGCAGAGGAAAGCCTCTCAACCCATGCAGACCCTGGCGTCATCCTCATGGCCCTGACTTTAGGTTCGTGCAGAGTGCAAAAGTTGTGGGGTCAAGAAAGCTTCCACCCAGATTTCAGAAGAAGGCCTGGAAGGCCAGGCAGTGTGCCCCTGAGAGGGCAGTGTATAAAGCTATAAAGGTGAAGCCAAAGGTACACTAGAGACCCCAAAAGTTTAAAAAACCCAAGAATATAGATCTCCTGAAAAAAACTACATCAAAGAAACAGAACCAGCCCAAGAGAGAAGCCATGAGAACTGCCACCACTAGAAGTGCCATAGGGGCAGAGCCACCCAAGCCCCTTAAAATTCAGACTTCACCAGAGATTGCCTCTCATACTACACATAGAACTACAAGACTTAATGTTTACCCTGCTAGATTTCAAAATTGCTTTAGTCTCGTTCCTTTATATCCCCCTATTTATACCTTTTAAGATGGTAATGCTTATCTTATGCCATTGTATGTTAAAAGTGTTTAACCTTCTTTTCATTTGTACAGGGGCTTACAGCTAAGGGTTTGCCTTAAATCTCAGAGGAGATTTTAGATTTAGACTTTTCAGCAATGCTGAAACTGTTAAAACTTTGACAACTCTTAGAGATAGACTAAATGCCTTTTACATAACGGGCTATACATGAGTCTTTGGGGGTCCAGGGGCGGAATGTTATGGTTTGTGTCTAGATGTCCCCCCAAAGCCTCATGTGGTAAGAGATAACTAAATCTAGAGTGTGTGGTTACTAATTTAATCTATTAATCGGTTTGACATAGTTCATTAATCGGTTTGAGATCAAAGATGTGAAACTAAAATTAAGGATGAGAGTGCTATCCGCCCTAAGGGCAGGTAGCCTAGATAAAATACAAGAAGAAACTAACTAGCTACTTGTTTACATTGCTTATTTACATACATTCCTTAGATTCCTCACTATACTTTACTACTGGTCTGCTGCCGGTCCGCCCTGCCTCTGCCATGTCGCCCTGCCTCAGACCCAGGAGACTATAGACTGAAACCTCTGCAGACTGTGAGCTAATAAACCTTTCTTCCCCTAACTTTGGGTGTCGACTATTCTGTCCCAACAACGAGAGAAAAGTAACTAAAACAGAGAGAGAGAAAGAAGGAACCAGACGGAAGAACACGCCCTTCCACGTTACACCCCGGTGAACTCATCTCCCTCGACCAGGCCCCACCTCCTAATGACACATTCAGCTACGAACTCATCAATGGATTAATCCACTAAGGAGCACTCCTATGATCCGAATGCCTTCCTAAAGCCCCGCCTCTGAACACATGAGTCTTTGGAGAATATGGTTGAGCCCGTAGTGTTCTGCCCGTGGCTCCCCAGAATTCTTGTTCTTTTGCATACAAAATGAACACATTCTAACAAACAGCTCCAAAAGTCTAAAGTCGTGACAGCATCGACTGGTCCAAAGTTTATCATCTAAATAGGATCTAGTTGAGACTCAAGATACACTTTTTATCCGGAGGCAAAATTCCTCTCCCATCGGCAGCCTGTGATAGCACACATTGTATGCTTCCGAAATACAGCAGTAGGGCAGGCATGGAATTGGCATTCCTATTTCAATAGAAAGAAATAGGAAAGCAGGACGTAGTGATGAATCTCACATAAGTCCCAAAGCTACGAGGTAAATTCCATGGGGTTTTAAGGCTCAAGAATAATTCTCTTTAGTCACTCTGCCCTTCAGGCTTACTAAGGTGGCAACATTACCCTCGCAGTTCAAGAGGTGCTACCTGCACCCAGGCTCTCTGCAGTGGCCTTGGACACTGATGAGCGACATTGCGAAAGCTGGCCCTACCCTTTGAAAATCGGGAGGAGCGCCCCCCTGCGACTGTGGAGTGCGAGTCAGCACCGAGGGGCTCTGCATTGCCTCTGGGGTCATTTTTCTTTTCCGTCGAGGACTAGTACATGTTCTTAGTGACAACTACAATGTATTAAATGATTTTTATTAAATCGTATATTTTTTCTTTCTAATTTTATCTTTTATAACTTAATAGATTAATTCTGATTATTTTTATCTCGTAGATCAATAAACTGAGGCCAAGAAATGTTAAATGTTTTATAAGATCTCAGCAAGTGGCAGATTTCAAATTTGAACAGGTAATTCACTACAAATTTTGTACCTTTAATCACTGTTTAATTGAATCCATATCTCCAAGCACTTAATTTCTAAAATAGGAAACACTTGCCCTCGCACCAATTTAGGGAAATACTGCATAGTAATTTCTCAAAAAGACAATCATAGTGACAGATTAAATATCTGTTGCCTAATGAATAAGCCTAAACTCAAAACATACTATAATAAATAATATTTTACCTTTCAAAAACATTCCTTTGTTCATGAAGACTTGGTTCACATATAGCACTGTAGTAACATGAACTTTTTTTTGTTATACACTTGAGCTATTTGGTCTCAAGTTCGTCTTAAAGACAGGGATAAACAAATGTATTTCTGACTTCCGTAGTGCTTCTAAAACATTCAAGACACTCCAATCTGCCTTTCCATTCTAGTGCCATGCTTTGGTTATACATGCTTTAATTTCATAGAAAATTTGTTTATTCTCACCTACAGGATGCCAAGTTTGAAGTGTTCATACAGATGGAACCAACTACAAATATGCCAGCCTCCTTTCACTGGGACCCACTAGATTGACTTGTGAAGGGAGTTCATAACTGCTAGACTACAACATGACTTCTATATAGCAAGGCCCATCAGATGAGCTCTCCAGAGGTCACTGACTGGGGTCTCCCTGACACCAACCCTTCTCAGCTCAAAGCAGCTAGATGGAAACTTCGCCCGTCTCCCCTAACCGCAGTTAGGGATACCTCTTCAGCGGGGGAACAGTATAGAGAGCTAAGTTAGGTAGAAACATTATAGGCAGTCAGACAGGGCTGAGCCCTCAATGGAGTCAATATACAAGAGCATACACTACAAGTATGGCTGGAGGCACATCCATTGAAGATCAGACCTCAAAATAAGGATGGAATGACCAGAGCTACACCCCTGGCTGAGGGATAAACAATGAACTGAAGATCACGCTCATCTGATCTGATAAACTCTAGGTCACCCAGGTGGGCGAACAAGACCTCCAGATCCACCCCATTCTGGAATGTCTTTATTCTTTCCATGTTCATTTGCTATGTGATCTTCTTACCCATTGGATCAGTATTACCTAAGCAACTACACTTGTAATATTATTGGTTAATCATCATTTTGACACATGTTGTACCCGTCTCGTGATTTTGCTCTATAAAACTTCTCCTGAAAGGTGAGCTCATCGGCAACCCACTCGGGTCCCCTCCTGTCTCTCAGGAGCTCTCTTTCGCTCTCCCAATAAATTTCCTACTCTTAAAACATTCAAGACAAAGGCAAATGATTAATAAGATAAATATGAAATGTGTTTGCTTATCAATACTTAAGAAATAGTATACAGGTAAGAGCAACAATTAAACTTTTTCATATCATTTAGATCAAGTCATTCATATTAAACATGTACTTTTACTTTGAATCAGTTTTTACCTAGAACTTTACCTAAAAATCAATCTAGAAGTAATTTTAGAGGTTATCATGTCTTACGCCCCAACCACTGCGTGAACCATTATCTTCAATATCACCAACAGATAGAAAGCTAATGAAACGATCAATTAGCTGTTGCCATATAACTGTAAATGTAATAAAATCTCTTTCGTTTTGAGGATAGATATATTTGCTTTACATAGCTGCTGAAACAAATGCCTTAAATTTAGTGGTTTAAAACAAGACAGATGTATCATATTACCGTTTCTCCAGATCAGAAGTTCTCCAGATCAGGCTCAATTGGGTCCTTCACAGAGGGTTTTAAAAAGATGAAACAATGAGCTGGGTGTGGTGGCACACACCTGTAATCCCAGCACTAGGGAGGCGGAGGCAGGAGGATCGCCGCAAGTTTGAGGCCAGCCTGGGCTACATAATGAGTTCAAGGGCAGCCTGAAATACATAGTAAAACCCTGCCTCAAAAAAAACAACAAAAAACCCCCCAAATCAAACAAACAAAAGCTGAAACGAAGGCTTTTGCAGAGCTGTACTTCTATACTGAGGGCTCTAGGGAAGAATCTGTTTTCAAACTCTTCAGGTTGTTGGCCAGAGTCAGCTCCTTGGGGTTATAAAACAGAAACCCCTAATTCTGTATTTTTGTCAGCCCAGGGCCAGGTTTTGCTCCTGGAGGGTGCCCACATTTCTTCTGCTTTCCATGTAGACTCTTTCAATAAAGGTAGTAGAGGACTGCTCATCCTTCAGTTTCTCTGACATCTCCTTGGCTCTAGCTGGAAAAAGTTTTCTGTTTTTAAGAGCTCCTGCCATTAGATTGCCTCCCTTCTGAGGAGAAACCAGACTAACCATCCGATTTTAAAGTTTATAACCTTAATTAATCTATCAAATCCCTTTTGGTTCTTATTTTATTTTATTTTTATATCCGTGATCGAACTCAGGGCCTTGCGCTTACTAGGCAAGCACTCTAACCACTGAGCTAAATCCCCAGCCCCTTGCCTCTTATTTTAAACCTGTGCTTGTGAATCTGAAGTACACCTCTTAAAGATATCAATGGGTCTTGATCTTTTATCCTGTCTGACAATCTCTGCCATTTTATTAGTGTTTAGCCCATTTACATTTTGCACAGTTACTAACATGGTTGGATTATTACAGACAGCTAAATTATAGGAAGTCAGATGGGGCTGGGCCCTTCAAGGAGTCAGTGCAGAACATGAGATCAAAACTGTGACTAAAGGCACATTTTAGGAAGATTAAAATCACAATGGCCAGATTTACATACTTCTGTAAGGGATAAACAGAAATTTGAGATTATTGGTACCACCCTTTTGAGATTTCCCTATAAACGAACTGTTATTTCCTTTTTTGGGGGGGGTACTGGAGATCGAACTCAGGGCCAACAAACCATTATTTCATTAGGGGTGGGCCATCCTCTCCCACCCACTAAGACTAAGACTACTAAAACTAAAACTACTAAGACTAAGACTAAAAGCAAGACTATAGATTATCGACCAAGGTTAATGATAGCCATATGCCCTTGCTACTATTGGATCAGCATTACCAGTGACTATACTTGTCATTTTATAGGCTGATTATAGTTTGACCCACATTGTATTCACCTCTCATAATTTTGTCCTATAAAATTTTCTCAGAGAAATGGGCTCACTAACAACCCATTTGGGACCATTCCTGTCTCTCCTATTCCCCAATAAATTTTCCTACTGTTAACTCCATTGTTCCTTAGAATTAATTCTTCCATTTCAAGGAACACCAACTCAGGGTATCTGACACCTAGCAGGTTGCCAGTTACATTTACTTTCCCTATATCAGGATTTACTGATTTTCAGAAATGTATTTTATATATCTCACGGGTCTTTTGTCTGTTGTTCTTTTATTGCCTCTATGTTAGGCACATATTTTTGTGCAGCATTTTAATTATTGTCTTTTTTTTAACTTTTTTGGCTTGACTTTTTTGTGTATTTAGAGAATACAATATTCTTTAAGTTATTACAATCTACTTGTGGTTAATAATGACTTCTGGTAAATTGGCTCCATATAGCTTCAGTTCCTCATATACATTACACATTTGTATTTATGGTCTCAAGAGTAAAGTGTAAGCATTATTCCTTTATATCATTTTAGGTCTTCAAAAGAAATTTAAAAAGGAAATGATGTGTTTTCTCAGTTTTATTTGCAGATATATTTACCAGTTCTGTGCTGTGTATTTTTTCCTACAGATTCAAATTGCCATCTACGTCACCTCCTTTCAGCCTAAAGTACTTCCTTTAGTGTTCCTGAAGGCAGTCTGGCTAACAAAGAATTTTGCAAGGTTTTCTAAATCTGGGAATATATTTAGTTTGCCTTCATTGTGTTTTCCAAGATACAGAGATAACCTATTTATTTCTAATAAAATCTGCTATTTTTGCTGAAACATGGGTTTCTTGGTTTCTACTCAAAGCGAGCCAGCAGTGATATTTCTGGTTCTCACAGTCAGTCCCAGCTTGGTAGAACTACCAAGCTAGTGGGCAGATGGGGAAATGTCCTTGGTAAGAACACCACAGACTAAAAAAAAAATAAATAAATTAGAAAAAAAAAAAAAAAGAACACCACAGACTCCCACTGCTTCTGCAGAAGTTCAGCACTTTCTCATGAATACACATCCCTTAATTTCTTCTGTGCCTTGGGTCTTTTTCCTCCGGGCCCTTAAACGACTGATTTAGTTTTATGGTTGTTTTGGGGAGTAAAAAAAATTTTGGGGGGGAGTTTTAATGTCAGAATTTACACAGATTAGATTTTGGGGTGGGGGTAGGGGTGCTGGGGATCAAACTCAGGGCCTTGCACTTGCTAGGTGAGCACCCTAACCATTGAGCTAAATCCCTAGGCCCTAGTAGTTTTAAAAATTAACTCTTAAAGCAGCGATTGATGGGAGACCCCTTTATATAGTTTTGGTTGCTTAGCTCAGTAGAGGCGATTGTCCTATCCTATCACAGAAGCCTATTGCTCTGAAGTGTCTCATTTTTCATTTTTCCTGCTAGAAGTAAGCACAATAATCTTTTCTTCAGAGATAGCAAAAGACTTAGTGTACTGAGCATATAGTAGGTTTCTGGCATGATGATTTTCACATGTATTATTTCTCTTAAAAATAATTTTTAAAAAATAGTAATAATTGTTTAGGGCTTTTTATAACTGAAAGGCAATATCTGGTCATCTAAGAAAAGTGGAAAAGTGCAAAAAAAATCCTTCCTTCAGAAATATTTTATAATATTACCACTGAAAGACATACTCAATATATTCAATATCTCCAATATCTCAGACAGTTCTCTTCTCTCTCTCACTCTTGCTTTGTATCTTTTTCTCTGTGTGCATTAATATTAGCTGATGAAGGTGAGAAATAAACCTACTTCATTCCTGTAAAGATTATAGCGCTCTTCCCAGGTCCTAAGGTGTATAAAAAGCTTTCTTCTTACAGCAAGTGCTGGAGGTAGAAGAGAAATCCTCCTACTTTGAGCCTGAGCACTAAGACATATAATTTGGTCATACAAAAGTAAAGATTCAGTACTTTAAAGAGAAACCAGATGTTTGGCTCCAAAAAAGTGATATTGCTCCTTATATGTAAAATTTTTCTTCACTGTGGGTGCATATGATCTCCTCCATGAATTTTTAAAAATACAAATGCCTTGAGACTTGTGTACTCTTAAAAATTATTGTTGACAATGAGCCCACTTCTCCAAGAAAGCTTTATAGAGCAAAATCACGAGAGGTGGGTACAATATGGGTCAAATTATAATCAACCAATAAAATTACAAGTAGAACCACTTGGTTAATATTGATTCAACAGTAGCAACTGCATATGGATATCATATGATAGATCAGAGCAAATTTAGAATTAAAAAAAAGTTTTTAAATTTAAGGTCATGCTACCCTTTCTTTATAAGAAATGAAAGTAATTTATAGCCAGGACATAATATAAGACAAGCCTAAGAAAGAGCAAATATTTCAATAACTAGAACGTATCCTTTGAAACGAACAGCCAAATCAAGAACAATAGTGAATGTCTGCTTTGTGTTTTAACCTTTAGATGTAATGTCCCCAAGGGGCCAAGAATAACTGGGTTGTGCTCATTCTGGGGGTGAAGTCAGTAGGAAATCATTGGCCACTTTCTCCGATGGGGAAACTAAACTGGAAATAGCGTACCTGCCTTCATCACTTTCACTCCAGAAAGGAGCTCTGGTTCCTCCCCCCTTCAGCTGACACAGACTGAGTAGATGGAGCCACGAAACGAAGCCTGGGACATTCTTAGGTAGAGATTGAGATAGTCCCTTTACCAGGGGTTGAGATTGAAATTTCCTGAAGGAGCAGTGGTTATGGGGTCTCTTGATGGAAGCCGAGGAGTAAATGAACAGAGAACTGAGGGAGAGAGTAGTGTAGGTGTAAAGAGATAAACTGCTCTATCAGTATAGAGTCTGCAAGCCCATTTGGCAGCCATGCTGAAATGAAGATCTCCTCTTGACTTAATCCTAGCGGAAGTAATAATTCTACAATGCATGTGGGTACCACACCAGACTTCAGAACTACCTCAGGTGAATTCAGTATGTACCAAACCGTACCAAGGTGGTTTTCTTTTCAGCATCCTGAGATCACCATGCTTTTTTTTTTTTTTTTTGTGGTGCCGGGGATCGAACTCAGGCCCTTGTGCTTGCAAGGCAAGCACTCTAATCACTGAGCTAAATCCCCAGCCGATAGTAGAAGTATTAATTTTTCCTGGAATAGAAAAGGCAGAATATATAGTTTATATTTAATCATTCCTTGATGGCTTTAAGAATCGAATGAGAATACTTCTAGTAATACAGGAAGAAAAAGACCAAAAAGCTGTAATAGCTATGCTTCTTGGACCCACTTAGATGATTTTCCACACTTGGCGAGTAAAAGTGAGTTTTCCAAATGTAAACTTGTTAGAAATAAAAAGCATGGGTTTGCCAAAAATATCCAGTCATTGGGATGTTCCTTACATCAAAAATGGCCAGCATGAACCATATTCTAAACCATTTTTTTAAAATGGTGATAACACTGAAGGAAAGGAAAGTTTTGAAAAACTCATCTTGCAGCCTGACATGAAAAGAGTAATTAATATGATAAGTAGAGAAAGAAAAGAAGCAAAACACCTCTGTTTTAGGTAAATTTGTTTGCTCTTCACAACAATTTAATGATGTATATACAATTCTTACATCAATGTTACAAAGGGGGAAACTAAGCCTTGTAGAGTTTAAGCAGTTTGCTGAAATCATCATACATATTTGCTACATAGGGATAAAGATAACAATTTTTTTGGTTTTTTGAGACAGGGTCTCACTATGTAGCCCAGGCTAGCCTTGAACTCTCAGCAGTCCTCCTGCCTCAGCCTCCTGGGTGCTGAGATCACAGGCATGTGCCACCATGCCTGGCAACAAATGGGTTTTTGGACATACAGAGATTTGAGGTCTTCACAGGACACTCAAACGGAAACATTTAGTGGGCAGTTCAGCATGTGTGTGGTACACAAAGAAGGGGGAGTGGCAGACATTTGCCCATGTTCAGAATATGGAAGTTGAAGGAGAATGGCTATAGGTATTTAGAAGGCAAGCTATCTAGATACTAAAATGACTCTGGAGGAGACTTTCTTTGGGGGTGGGGCACAGCAATGACCCTTCGAGTGTTGTGGCTAAAAATAAAATTTTCCCAAATTCTTAGCATTATTAAGTACAATTAAGGAGTATACATGTAATAGATAAAACTGAGTAATGACAGACATAGTAAAGAAACCTGCACATGCAAATTAGACACAGTAATGTTTATCCTAGATGTGTAAAAATATTCAGGCTCAGTGTTTTCCATGTTCTATCAAGAAAAACCAACTACCAGCAGACAATTCAAATGACTCTTGACTTTGCTGAAGAAACTGGGAATGATGTCTCAGCTTAGCTACAAATAAGGACTAGAATGCCACAATGTTCCCGATTTTAGCACACTCCCTAATCACAGTGGCCCCGGGATTTGGTCTGGAATTATTTCCAAACATGTGTAAGCATTATTTGTCATGGAATTTTGTGTAACAGAAGGTTTGTTTTTTATTAAATGATGACTAGAACATTTGTCAGCTATGATGGCTCTTTAGAACACACTTGTTTTCCTTTTCTTCTTAAAGTCACACATTCCTTTAAAATTTTTTTTTTTTAAGCTTAGGCCCTGAAATGAATGCCATTTTCAGCATTCCATTTCCTTGTCCCAAAACTCATATTTATTGACATAGAAAAAAGACAGGAAAAAAACAGAACTCCCCAATTTTCTTAAGAAAACATGAATAGAAATACCGTTAAACAAATCTGTGCCTAGCAAGCACAAGGCCCTGAGTTCCATCCCCGGCACCAAAAAAAAAAAAAACAAAAACCAAAAAAACCAAATCTGTCTTGGGCCTATATACCACTCACAATTAAAATACTAAATAATTCTGTTTTCCCCGGTGTTAGGGTTGAGATCTGCAATGTTCCCTAGTCTGTTTGGAAGGTGACTGATCACGGGGCTCTGTGTGCATTGGTAGATTGGTCCACTGATGCGTTCACAGCTCACGTGCTGTCAGGAGGATGGAGGTTGGTCATGGGGGCATCTCAGTCCCTGGCTCTCCCTCCTCTCTCTGCATTCCCAACCTCCATGTGAACAGCTGTCCTCTACCACGCCTTTTCTGCCTTGGAGCCAGCTGACCAGGGATTATAACCCTGAGGCAAAATAAGCCTCTCCTCCTTAAATTCCAGGTGTTGGGGGTAAGGGGGTGGGGTGGGGCAGGGAGTGGGAGGGCCAGGAAGGCAGGGGAGGGTCTTGGTACCCAGCAGGGCTCGGAACCTTAGGTGTAACAAAAGTAACAGTGCCCCCACTCTTGATGCCAGAGCACTCTTGGGGTTGCAGAGTGTCACTCTAAGACCTCCTGTGCCAGCTCCAAGGCCATGGTTTAGGGCCTGCCACTCTGCCTAAATGCTGGACACATCTTCTTACCTAGGTGCCCCTGGGGAACGAGGCCACCACTCACACTGAGGGGTGGTATTTCTGTATTGCAGCAGAAGGCTACCTCTCCCAGACCTTGGGACTTCATTCAAGTGAAGGATATATTGGCATCAACTTGCACTATCCTTCCAGTTTTTGGGCCAGTTTCTATAGACTCCTGACTTGAGAAAATTGGGGAGAAAATATGCAGCATATTCACAACTTTCTCTATCAGGGAGCATTCTCAGCCTATCCCACTTGTCAAAGCTTCTCTTAATATTGTACAGCACACTGATGTCCCAAGGACAGCTTAGAAAGTGCTGGACTAAACACTAATAACACTTCTTCTCTAATTTCAACTTGTTCAATTACAACACTACTGAACTTTGACTTTCATTCTTTAAAAGATGAGTCTTTGCATGCTTGATCCTATCTCTTAGAACATTGTTAAACATGTTTTAACGTACATGTACAACAAACAAAAAACAAGCACAATGGCATACTAGCCTCCCAAGAGGGTCTTTTCTCCAAAGTGTATAAAACTGAGGTAGTCTAGACCACACCACCGAGGTGACCAAGTACATTACCTGATAGCTCATTTTCATGCAAAGTGCAGTTTTGTGAGCTTTATCTTCCAAAGGTTATTGAAAAATCTCTATTTTCCTTAATCTACCACTGATCCCTCTTTTCCTTAAAGGATTGTTACTTTAAAAATGTAAATGTTCTATTTATGTAGCACTAATTTTTGCTGCTGATCTGATGGATGTTTTTAAGCAAAAACACTGAACTGTCTCGCTGCCTTACAAACCGAGCCCAGATGAACAGGCTCTATTCAGAACCTCACCATGGAAGATCTGTGGGGACGTGGCATTCAGCTGGAGCACAGACATGCAGCCTTCTATCGTCTACTTTCCTTTGGACTGATCCAAGCATTATTTTTATTTCATATGTAAAGATGTTGAAACACATATAAAGGCATTACACAATCTGTAATTGTACACGGGGTAAAACATGGCTTTTGGAAATGTTCTAGTAATTATCTGTTACAGCTCCCTCATGTTCTAATCCGTAAGAATTCTTTTTCAAAGTTGCAGAATAGTTATAGAACTATAAGTCACAATAAAATGACCTGTGTTTTTAAATTGAAAATTGTTCTCCAAGTTCAGTACACTCATGCTAAAAAGGGACTGAGGGATTTCGGTATTCAGATTCAGTAATTCTATGAAGCAGAAGGGAATGAAAAATCACAATTTGTTAACCTTAACACTATACATTCTTTCACAGGAATAATTTGCCATATTCTTAAAATCCAAAATACCTCCACTTTTCCAAACTCCTTTGTAAAATACTCAATTGCCAATAGTATTCATGTATCAATAGGTTATATTTTATAACTGTACAAATCCTTTTGCTTTTATATATAGTTCACTGAAGTTCATTGAAGTAAACTATTGACCTGTCATTCTTTGTGATACTGGTATCATACACACCCAACTGGCTGCCAGATTCTATAGTCACTGTCAACTCCCCAAGTATTTATTGAGCATTATTGTACCCTAGGCATGACAAGTGGGGGGGGGGAGTACAAGGAATACAGAAAGTTGACAACTGAGCTATTTGAAAACAAAAATAGGATTTCATCACAGATAAGGTGGAGGACAGAGATTTGAAAGATATTTTGCTAAGAGATGCAGAAAAAAGCATTAAATTTGCAGAAAGACAGATAGTGTAATACAATTGAAGCATGAAGTATAAATAGGACAGGAGACAGATGTGGCAAGATTGGCAGGTCAAACCTGATTATGGTCTTTTATGCCAATTTAAGGGGATTAGATTATTACTTTGCAGACAAATGGGCAGAAGAGATGGGAGATAAAATGAAGAATTTTAAAGCAGGGAAGAGCATGATATAGGCTTATTTTTAAGAATGCAAACTGTGAGCAGTTTGAAGGAGATTCAGGGCATCAGGTATAAAGTAGGAGGATCTTATAAAAAGCTGTGTTAGGCAGAGTTCAAGAACTAAATTAAGCAGTATTAGAGAAAATGAAAAAGAGAAGACAGAACTAAGAGAAATTTGGGGGTTGACTCTAGCATAGTGGTAACAAAAACACAACTACAGAGCTAGACATTCGTTACTCACCGTACAAATCATAGGAAGTTGAGCTAAGCTAAACATGCATTTCCTCAACTGTAAAGGCAGTGAATACTAGTCGTCTTCCTCAGAGGCCTGTGAAGATTACATGTGGTGGTGATGGGAGATGATACATAAAAGCATTCAGTACACCATCTGGTGGAAATAATGTTCAAATAGTCACAACCGCAATTATCAGGGAGAAAGAAAGGTTGAGACTAACTCCCAAATAGCTTCTGCATTTCAATCCCACAACAAATGCTGACTTTAGACTAGTGGTAAACTGTGGCATTCAGACTTGAAGCAACCTGATTTTTAGACCTCACAAAGAACTACAGTCAGAAACTCTGGAGGTGATATGAAGCAATCTGTATCCCACCAAGCCCTGCCAGCTGATTGTTATATGCTAAAGTATAAAAATTGTTGATTTAAACATTCATAGTCTCTAGGCTAAGCACTGAAACGTCTCTTAGGATATTCCTAACAGTGTCTTTCCCTGGAATTTATTATCTGGATGCCAAAGTACTTTAAGTTTTATGAAATGCTGAGCCTCACTTCCCATATGTAAAAAGGGAACATGATATAAACTATGGAAAATAGTATCCACCACCTCACTAATACTCCATACCTGGTAGCTGTTTATTACTACGAACGTACCCACTATCTCATTTGGTCTTCACAACACAAAAATACAACTATTGTCAAAATTAGGTCACCTGATTAAAGCCAAGATTTTGATAAAAAAAAGCCAAGATTAGATCATAGATCCCAACTGTGAATTTCACTAGTTTGGGCTATTTCTACAATATTGGGGATATTTTTCCAAAGTGAAATATTACATTTCACTATTGTCAATTTGCTTCACCTTTTCCAAAAGTGAAAAATCATGTTCTTCAGAAAGTTGAAATCACAAAAAATTCTTCAATGGATGATTTTAGTAAAACTTAATCATAAATATATCTACCT
Source organism: Hystrix cristata (assembly GCA_004026905.1). Classification (NCBI taxonomy): domain Eukaryota; kingdom Metazoa; phylum Chordata; class Mammalia; order Rodentia; family Hystricidae; genus Hystrix; species Hystrix cristata. Next base: position 52,315 of record PVJO010010634.1, read on the forward strand.
ATTAATCTGAACCTGAATATTTATACTAGGTACAGAAAGAAATAAAAAGCAATTCCTTTATTTTTAAGTTTTATTTTATCACTCTTATCAAACACACATCAGAAAGCATATCAACAGTGCATCTTATGTTAAGTCAGTTTACAACAAAACTGAACAAGGCAATTGTGTTTACAGAAAAAGTTCTCAGCAAAAAGTACGCAATACAGTCCACTGAAACGCAGTGTTCATACTTTTAGGTATATAGGAGAGTGAAAAAGAAAAGACCTTTGCTACTCAGCAAGAAAAAACAAGTTTGAAACACTTAAATGGAAATCAGAAATTCAGAGATTTGAAAAAAAGAACTTCTTGGTACTGACACACATCTACATTTACAGTCCTACTTATTTAAAAAAACTCACAAAACATCACAAAGAACATAGAACCACAGTGCCAAGAAATGCCAAGACCAATTCAAACAACTGGTAGAAATGTAACAAACGACTATTCACTGTGTATTGTGGTGTTCTTGTAATTCTGAGGTGAAGGTAAACCAACAGGAGAAAATACTCCTTATAACTGGCTTTGGTTTAAGTGATCTTTCACATTTTTTTCTAACCAAACCTTCTTATCAAAAGCACAGCAATTTCATGTTAACAAGGGAAAAGATTAGTAGGTTTTAATATTACAACCCACCACTTCAGTGCTGACACAGGAGGCCATAAACATAGAATTTATTGATCATAGCTGGATTTCTTAAAACATAGCAAAAATGAAGCCCTTTTGGAGGGAAAAATCCCTTCTACCCCAGACTTGACATTGTTAAAAGGAAATTAAGGAATGTTAAATTAAGATTTTTCAAGAAAGAAATTAAGAATGAAAGAGTAAATCCTGCTGGAAACAATGTGGCTTTATACTCTGCAAAGTAATACACAGAAGTACAGCTTAACTTTTTATTATAATAAATTAACCCTACTTAGTTCATAAGGTGCAGTAACTTTGCAGCTAGCGCATACTAATGCCACTCACTGTACCCAATGTGCAAAGGGAAACAGGGTTAATCTCCAGTTTCTTTCTGATCCTTGATGCACATGAATGGCAGTGAACACCAAATATGCGAAAGCTGGAATTTGAATTTTTATTCTTAAAAATTAGGATAAGTCAAACACGGATATTTAATCTGGTTTCATAAATTCTTACAATAATTTTCTGGGAAAGAAATAATGAGGAATGTGTAGGGAAGGCAATGTTTCTATGCTACAGGTAGGAAGTCTGCAGCTTAAAAAAATAAACATTTTAAAGTCATTAACCACACAGAATTACTAATGCTAGTAAGGGAGCCAATTTCTTCTCCTCATCCATTTTTTTTTTTGGGGGGGTACTGGGAATCGAACTCAGGGCCTCATGCTTGTGAGGCAAACACTCTTAACCACTGAGCTAAATCCCCAGCCCTCCTCATCCATTTTTAGTATCAATCTTCTCTTCCTTATTCTTAAATTTAGCAGCTTTCTGAAAACCCCTGCTAATAAAATAAAACAGCTACAGATATTTCAAATAACTGAAGAGATTTTGAGTCCATATAGGCATGATTTTAAAATACATCACTACGTTTGCTTTTTTACACTCATTGTCCTGACATCATGATTATTATTAAGAGGACATAACCTAGAAGAGGAAGGAAATTCCAACCTGGGGTTTAAAAAAAAAAAGTGACTACAAATAATTCTGACAATCAACAACTTATGGTAGCAAGCAGCTCTGATTTTTACTATAAGGGCTTCCCAAAAAGAATCAAATAAAAAATGAACAATTCCAGTTTGTTTGTTTTTTTCCCAGAATGTGACATTGTCATTATACAAAATAGTTCAACAAAATTAGTTTTCTGCACAACAAAAATTAATGGTCATGTAAGGCAAATAGGAATGCTTCTCTTTGCCTTTAAATTACAATACTATGAACTCAGTTCATAAAACATAAATGGCCTTCAATTGAGCCATCAATATTCTTCAGGTTACAGTGGCAGCTACCCAATTTAATGGGAAATAATATTCAGGCAACTGGTTGATAATTTTCCCAAGAATTCCAGCATTTATGGTACTACGAGTGTAACTGCCATGATTGTAATTCTCTGAAAAGCACAAATAAAGCAAATTTAAAATAATCCTCATAAGCAGTACAAAGAACAAAAGTGCTGAGCTATCTATATATAGGAAAATGAATAAAAACTTCATATTGGGAGAATAAAGTTTGTGTAAACTATGCATCATATCCTAGAGATCACCCTAATAACCACCTATAAAATATAAAATTTCCTAAATGCTCTCTGGTTTATAGGTAACTTTTTAGTCATTTATCCTATAAAATTACAGCAAAAATAGTTAAAATTATTAACCTTCTTCTTAAATATCCATAGTACTTGTCAACTGCATGCCACTGGTAAGCATACAATTTAAGTAACAATTAAAAACACGGGGTTGGGGGGAAGTGGCCAGAATCAAACATGACATCCTGTGTATGGTATCAGGTAGAGAAGCTAAATTAAAACATAATCAAATTTTTACAAGTCTGGGTACTCTAAATATTAAAATGTCCATGTTCCTCTATGATTAACCTTATAAAGACTAAATATACCGCAGGAGGCTCACATGAGTTGCAAATGATGCCAGCTTAACATCTGTATACTCACTGAGGAAGTTAGTTAGTTATCGATACTATGGTAACTTCAGAGGCTGCCATCTCAAAATAAAGGTGATTTACTGAGCACCTTAAGAAGAAATGGGAGTTTTTCTGACCTAACTATAACCAAGAACTGGTCTGTGATTAAACTTGACAAATAAATAATGACATTACAGAGCTAGTATAGTAAGATTTGAGGAAGGAACCTGACATTAGAAATGGAACTAGATCCAAGGAAGAATTAGATTCTGCCAAATAAGCGGCTCTTCCATTATAAGTAATATTGGAATAAAATCAAATATGAATAGCTTTACACAAACCAAAAAAACGTTACTAAGGAAATTTTGGACTTTTATATTATGTGACTCAATCCAAAAGTTGTTCCAAGAAAAAGGCAGAGGTGCAATTAATCATCATCTGGGAAGGTCTCTCCCAAATGAATTTTAGTATTTTCCAGGAAAAACAAGGCACTTGCTCAAATCTTTATCTACACACCCATCAGACTAAAGGTCACGATGTGATTCCATCTACACCCTAATCTGAATGAAGCCACCTACCATATACCCTTGCATGAGAGTCGAGTATCTTTTATTGAATGTCTCCCTAACTCCCTTATCCAGTAACTATTACAATTACTATTAGTTACTATGGTGCTGATTTTCACTGCACTATAAAAAATAAAATACCACGCTGCAAAGTATAACTAATAGTAGGTAATTAATAAACTCAAAAGAGCCATGAAACAGCACCTGATGAGTGCTCTAATTCTGCCTTTCATTTATTCCAGAAAACTGATGTCCTTACTGGGGGAAAGTCCAATGTAATAAAACAGAAACAAATATTATACCCATAGTTTTTTTCAACTTCTCTACACAGCAGGACTAGTGCCAATTCATTAATGTATCTCAGCAGTCTTTAGCAGTGGGAGTACCAAAAAGAAAGCCACATTTCTCTCAATTAAAACAGAAAAGGATGGGTATATGTATGGATTTTGTCCTAGAAGCAGTCTTAATTTTGGCTCAACATAGCAGAAAATGAATTACTCTGAAGACAGCTACCGTGCTGCTGGCCAAGAACAAGGAAGACATCCAGTGGTAATAAATACAGCTCTCTTCTTGCAAGAGCACAATCTATTGCAATTTCTTTAAAATACAGCCAATACTGTACTTACTGTCAGCTAGTGCTATCTTTAATGAGCTGTTTCACTCTTCTTTTTCTTCTCTAAATACAGCATTGTAATTCTACAGTGGCTAGTTAACCACCCTCTCAAGATACGTTTCTAAAGAACCCCAAATTCCCTATAATCACTTCACATGCCTTCTCTGGGGCAGAATGCACATTGCAATACTATGGAACGATAAGAAGAAATTGGGAAGGTGGGAGGGAAGGAAGCACAGATAATAATTTAGGGAAAAGATAAACTACCTGAGATAAAATTTGCCCCAAATGGTTGGAGTTAAGTGACATAAACCCTCACCTTACCCTGCCTCTCAAGAAAATTTCTAGTTTTTCAGTAACTTAAAGGAATCAAAATTCCTGTGTATATATTCCATCCAAAAGGAATCATGAAAACTGCATTTTTAATAATATTTGGTTCCAGTTTAAGAAAAACATTAAGATTAAATTTCTGATAATAAAAGAAGGGAGGAAGAACCTGCAAATGTCATCTTTGGTAAAATGGGATAAAAGCTATAAAATGACAATTTAAATCATAGTAGACATCTTTTTTTCAATTTTGTGGCTTTAATATAAAATATTTAATTCAATGCATGGTTATTCAGGCTCATCAATTCTCCCTCACCTTCCTTAAAACCTAGTTAGCATCTTCTGTAATAAAATTCTACAGTGTTATACACTACATATACGTATGAATACATCTGCAATAAGATGATGATCAAAGAACGCTGTGAAGTGCAGCATCAATGTTAGCAGCATACTGCATGACTAAGCTCAGAAGCCTATCTGCAGTTTATTTGCAAGGATTTCTCTCTCTCTCTTTTTTCCCTACGGGTGGGGGGAAGAGGTACATGTGCTAACCTCAAATACCTGCCCTTAAAAAAATTTCGTCTTTATTTTGCTTATCACAGTAGGTATATATGCACCTATTATTTCTAATTACCACAAAAGCAGCTACCCATATAAATATCCAAGGAAAGATTAGGCCTTCAAAAAAATGGTTCTACTCTCTTGAACTCTGACTTAACCACCAGCCAACCAATCAATGCCTAAAAGAGCCAAAATAAAAAATAACAGGTCTTCTTTCTAAGGGCACATACTGGGAACCATGCTACAAGACCCTTTGGTAATTTATATATCAGCCTCCTTATACCAAATTTGACTCCATAATAATAAAGGGAGAGTCCTAAATAATTCTGATTACTGTAGTAACTAAAGTGTCAAATAGTGATTGTTTGAACATGCAAATTCTAATCAGGCTCTTAGTTAACCTGCATGGCACACAAAGAAAAGACTGTATGAGGAGGCTTCCAGCAGGAAAAGATATAAAAAACTTTTTCCTTAGGAAAAAATAAATAATAATTTCATTCTAAGGAAATAGGAAAAAAATTCATAATGCATATAACTTGTCTTTTTTGTATAATCAGTGCTTTATAAAGGTTTCCTTACTTTTATATCTTTAAAGACAATGTACCATATGGTGAGAATTCATACCTAGAATTCTTAAACCACATAGTCAACCTATATCCACAAATTCACGCATACTGGCATTCTCTACCAAGAGACACATTAGATTGCTACGAATCCTTTTAAGAATTTTTTTCTGTATACATCTACCTTATTGTATCTACACCTTTCTTTACTTCCATACAGTTGAAAGCTAGACCACTTGGGATGCTGTTCCTCTGGCTTCTCTCCGGCTAAGGACAAAGGGAGAGAATAGGGGAAGGGGAAAAATGGTGAGGGAGAGGCATATGACACAGAAAAGAAGGAAGAAGGATCCTTGATAGTCCTCTCTTAGCCTTTTTTTTCTTTTTCCCTTCACTGTACATCTAATTTTTAAAATCTACTACAATTTCCTATCACAATAGGTAGAACCATGTCTTGGGAAATTTTATAATTATCATAGAAGATTCAGTACAAAAAAATGAGCCAATCCAAAGTACACTGAAGAATGGGATAATGTACATGTACCAAAACTACTTCTTTGTTCCACTCACTTGAAGAGATTCAGTGTATCCCTGGTCTCTTCTCCAGTTTGTTCCGAGCCTCTCAGGAATGAACTGTTTCGTCATTTACATTCTATCAGACACACCAACTCTCAAAAAACATATCCTCAACCTTACAGGTGTAAAACAGGTAGGGAAGAGATGGGTATAGACTGTATTGGCTCGCAAGATTCACACTATAAAGTACGCTGACTCAAATTTTCTCTAATCTTTCACACCTGCACACTCACTCAAGCAAACATACTAGACATAAAAATTGTGCAAGATCAAGCATCAGCTTTCTAGTTTCAAAGCCTTAATAATTAAAAAACATAGATAGGCTCACTGCAGTTTCATTAAAGGAGTACTAGGTACCACAGTACTCCTTTAAAAAATTTCACAACTCAGTGTTAAGAACACAGTAGGTAACTGCTGCTTGACAGTTAGTTAACATTACTGAGAGCATCCAGTGCCAGTTATTGATTTCAACAATAAAGAACTACCTGATAACAAAAGGGAATAATCTGTAATTGATGTCACCAACCTTAACAAATTTGTTAATAATATTCGCTATGATATATTATTCATCCTTGCTTCATGATCATGTAAAATAATAATGTCTGTTTAGGTTACATAGGGAAACAGCAGCACCTGCCATACTGCCCAAAACAAGGGTGCCCACATGGATGCTCTACAACCCCTCAATGTATAGCTGAGAGGTCTTGCCCTACTCGGTGCCAAATGTTTATAATGCAACATTGCTAGGGCAATGACTGCACGTTAGTAAGATTAAATAAATGTACAAAGCACCCCTTTAAAATGGTAAAAGGGTACTCCTGCATTCAGAATACAATGATCCAGGAAATGGAAGAGGAGAAACAGGAAACAGTCCTTAGGTTACTGATTAAAGCAAGGTTTGATACAGATATCCCCTCTTGTAGGCACTCAGCGGGTAGAATGTAGCCACAACAAACTTCCCATCAAACATCCTTCCAGTCAGTAATTTCTGAGCAGCTTTGGAATCACCAGCATTTGCATACTCAACAAAGACCTGAAAGAGAACAGAGAAAACAAAGTCATTTCACTTCCACCATGTTTAGCACTTTACCAAATTTAATGTATATGTAATCATGCACTGCACAACAATATACTGGCCAATGATGGACAGCATAAGACACGAGACCCATAAAATTACAATGGAGCTCAAAAATTTGTGGGGCTGGGGATTTAGCTCAGTGATTAGAGTGCTTGCCTTGCAAGCACAAGGGCCTGAGTTCGATCCCCGGCACCACCCCCCAAAAAAAAAAAAAGTAAAATTAAAAAAAAAATTTGTATTGCTTGGTACTTCTGCTATACTTTGCTTGTGTTTAGATAAGTCAGATACACCAATGCTTACCGCTGCATTACAACTGCCTACAGTACTGTGTGGATTTACAGCCTAGGAGGAAATGGCTATTTCATATAGCTTAGGTGTTTCACAGGCTACCTGCATAAATATTCTGCCTAAGTATCCTCTATATCAGTTTGCCCAATTACAAAATCACCTAGCAAAGCATTTCTCAGAGCATAGTCTATCATTAAGTAACACATGATTGTGTATCACTTAAGTATTTTCTTAAAATGCAGATCTTGCTCCTATCATGATGTCCAAAGTTTGGCCTGAGTTTCTGCATTTTGTAACAAACTGTGATGCCAATGTTGGTGGTCCGGGTACCATAACTAAGAGCAGCAAGATTTAGAACACGTACTTAGAATTCAGTCCAATTCATCAAACCCTTCAAAATCCATTAAAGACAAGTTGGGTGGAAAAACATATACCTTTTGCCAAGTTCACACAGGAATGATGAGCAGAACTACACTGCAAAAGTAATTCTGAACAGCCCAAAGAGCAACAGTATTTCAGTGGCACTTCAAAGATCATCTGCCCTTTTAGATGTTGACCAAGGAAAAAATATTGGTCAAAACTCATTGGAAATTATTACTAAAATATCTGAAGCAACTATAAACCACAACTAGTAGTAAGGAAGAAATTCAAAACTAGGTAATTTCCTTTTCCAGAGCATCTGAATTCTTACTTGGGGCACAGAGAGGGTATAACATAATAATTTACAAGTTCTTTCTGCTGACTTAAAAGTTATAGTGAGGTGAAATGGTCTGAAGTGACTCCCTCCCCATTACCCTATAAACCAGTGAATGAGACAAGAGAACCGCCCTCTTTCCTCAGTTGTACCCCTCACTCATTATTTCAATGGTCTTCGCACTGAGGACAGAACATCTTAGGCTAGTCGGAGAGTTTAGAAGGAGATGCAAAAACAGAATATCCTAAGGAAATCAATTTCTAGATCCTTAACTTTTGTACACTTTCCTAAAATCAATCTGCCTACAAGTTCAGGCAAGTTACTGTTTTTCATTTGCCAGTTCACAAGTCCTTCCCTTGTTTGAAAAACCAAGGTTATTTCCACAGGATACAAAAACTCAGAGTATGAGAAGACAAATTTTCTAATATAACTATGGAATCCTCCTTGATTGACAGATAAAGTCCAGGCCCTGCCAATGACTGGTCACTCCCTGTCTTAGGCAAGTATTTCTGTTAAGCATGATAAATGGTATTAGACCCAGGATATTTGGGCCTGTGATGGGATTTTCTGAATTCATACATAGTATATTGAAAACTGGATCGGTGGGGCTGATTTTTCCACCCCATACTATTTTCGTGGCTCTTGAAAACAGAGGAGAGATCATCTAATGCTAAAAAGTTCCTTTTACACATGTATAAAAGTAAGTTCTATCTGTCATCTATTCTTAAAACTCATCCCTAAAATGTGCCATTAACTGGAAATAAATGCTCTTCAAAATGGCCAAAGCAGTATAGTCAGGTTAAGTATAAATGAGGAAAACAGTATTGATAAAATTATATGTGATTGCTTTCAGAGTATGTGTATTTCATGTAGTAAGAATTAAAAATCTGTTATCAAAACTTCATGAAATATATAATGCTTTTCCTTAATCTTAAAAAAATTTCATTTACAAAAAATTAAAGTATAGTTGCCTGCAAGACAAATTTTAAGCAATATATGCTTTTTCATTAAATACAAAGTTAACTTATAATATCAAATGAAAATGAATCTATTTCTGATTTTTTTTCTGATTTTTAATTACTTCCAAATCTGTACACTAAAGTTCAATGAGACATACATTTATGGACAGAATACCATACTTTCTACATACTTCCTCCTTCACAGATAACCTATAATTTTACACATTGTTTCATACTAAATAAGAAAAGCATAATTTAGAAAGTTATAAATTATTATGAGATGGAAAAATTATACATATTAACTATTACCTTTATTATTTTACATTTTAAGCCTTACTATTTTTTGTAATTACAAGATGCAGCCATAATTTATTTTCTAGTGGTTTTTGTTATATCCCTTTAAAAAAATCATGTTTCTTTTAAATGAAAAGTTAAAAATGAAAGACTGGCTTCATTTTCTCTCATCGATTATATTAAGACTTATTTTTTAATGTCATCTTACAGCTAGAAATATCCCTCCTGTTTCTCACTGGTTTTTTTTTTTATTTTTTGGTGCTGGGGCTCCAACTCAGGGCCTCGTGCTTGCTAGGCAAGCACTCTAACCACTGAGCTAAACCCCGACCTCTCCTATTTCTCTACTCAGTGTCTTCCATTTCATTTTGACAACTGAGGTTAACAATGAGTCAGATCATGTTTAACCTTAATTTAAAACTTTGCAGTATCTGTTCTTAATAAGAGAAAATGTTATCCCAATGCCCCACAAGACTCACTACTTGATTTGCCCCTACACTCCTTCAGCTCCTTTTTTTTTGAGACAGGGCCTCGCGATGTAGTTCAGACTGGCCTTGAACACACTATGTAGCCCAGGCTGGCCTCAAATTCATGGCAGTCTTCCTGCCTCTGCCTCCCGAGTGCTGGGATTACAGGAGTATACCGCCACATCCTGCTCCCTCAGCTCCTATTTAATCTAATCTACTATAATTTCTCTTTCTCACTTTGCTTCAAACTGGCTTCCTTAAATCTGCTTAGCATTTTCAGAGATTTAGAACTTGCTGTTTCTTTTGCCTGTAATTCACTTCATTACTCCCTTCAAATCTTGACCAAAACGTAAACTTCTTTATGCCCTTCCCTACCATGCAATGGAAAAGAGCAACCCATCCTACACCAGCACTCTTAAAACCACTTCCTCAATCTATTTTTTTCCCTCACACTTAAATCACCATTTTTTTTGGTTTGTTTTGATTACTGTTGCATGCCCAGTGCCTAGAACATAACAGAACTCAATAAACACTGGTTAACACTAACACTGAGGACACATTTTGCACACTTTTGACACTGAATGAGGTAAATGATACTAATACTAGGTTGACAATAACTTTTCACAAGACTAGAATAAAATTTATTTTTCTCAGTTGTCAAGACTTTTCATATAACTGAACATATAAAATAATATACTCCACAGTCAGTGGTGATTCTACTGCTGTCCCCAGTATGGACATCTGACAGCACCTAAAGAAATTTTTGGTTGTCAGCACTGGGAGTGAAGGAATATCTGGTGGGCAGAGGCTAAGGTTGTTTTTACGAAGCATCCTATAGTGCACAGGACAGCTCCTTCAACGAAGAATCAGCAGGCTGGACTTTGCAGCCAGCCAGGTGAGAGAGGCCCCCCGCACCGGGACAAAGCCTGCAAACTGACCCGCGCTGCGACATCCGTTGCCAGGCGACAGAGAGATTTCCCCCTCCCGCCCTGGACACACGAAGGGGGAGGGGAGGTGCTTGGTAACCGCCGGCTTTGGACTTTGCAGCCAGCCAGGTGAGAGAGGCCCCCCGCACCCGGACAAAGCCTGCAAACTGAGCCCGCCCTGCGACATCCGTTGCCAGGCGACAGAGAGATTTCCCCCTCCCGCCCTGGACACACGAAGGGGGAGGGGAGGTGCTTGGTAACCGCCGGACTTTTCAGCCAGCCAGCCAGCCAGGTGAGAGGCCCCGGCAGCCAGCGGGACAAAGGCGCCGGCAAGGTCTGAACCCATTAACATACGTAAAATCTATGCTTCCTGTCTGGTGACACTGTACTATCTTCTGCTGTCCTCCC
>PVJO010010635.1:0-27975 GCA_004026905.1 Hystrix cristata
TGCAAAAGCTTTTTAATAGCATGTGGTCCCAAGCACTGATTCTTTGTATTGTTTCCTGTGCAGTCTGGGTTCTGTTCATAAATTTTTTTCCTACCCCTATGTCTTCGAGGGTTCTTCCTATTCTATTCTCCAGTAAATTTAATGTTTCTGTTTTAATGTTTAGATCTTTGATTCACTTTGATTTGAGTTTAGTACATGGCAAGAGACATATATCTAGTTTTAATTTTTGACACGTGGTTAGCCAATTTTTCCAGCACCATTTGTTAAATAGGCTGTCCTTCTTCCAGTGAGGGTGTTTGGCTTCTTTGTCAAAGATGAGGTATTTGAGTGTTGTGCAGTAATAATTTTATCTGCTTGAAAATATCTCAATCAGGACCTGACAAATAATATGAATAGTTATATAATTATACCTAGACATATTTTACCTCTGCTTCATTTCTATATTTCCTAGAATATACACGAGTGAATTATGATATTCCAAAATTTATAAATGATAAGCAAATTATTAGAAAGTATTTTTAATTGTAATTCTTTAGCTAATGGCTTGTATTTTCATTAGGCTCTTTGATTTACTAAAACTTTTCTTCATTAAGCCAAATGGCCAACTATGCTTGAACCGTACTTATACTTTAAATCCTAGAGCTAATTGTGAATATAAAGTTTTTATCGTTATTTTAATATGATAAGCCCTATTGAGGACTGAAGAATCAGTTAAGGAATTTTTAATTATGAATGATCATAATTTTCAATTATAAATGATCAGCTAAGAACCCATAAGGAATGAACAAATTTGAATTTGTATGAATTTGAAAAGAAACTATTTTCCCTAGCACACTCTGCCTTCCCCTTCTGGACTTGGTGAATGAAATGCGACGTCAGTGCCCACTCACAGCTTAGTAGATACAACCTGAACAACCAGACCTAGGTCTAGTGTCCCTAGAGACAAGATGTAAAATGTAACTTAATTTACAAAGTTATGGATACTTAGTGTGCTCACTATGCCCAGAAATGGGTATTCTACAAGCAGTCTCAACATAAAAAAGAGAAAGGAGACAGAGTAGAATAAATTTGGGGATACCGAAAGAGTAAAGTTGAATTAAATGACCTACCTCTGTGCTGGAAATTGAGTATAGGCACATTTCTTATAGTTTCTGCTAATTTCATGAGACTTCTGGGTTTTTTTCTTTTTGATGGTGTTGTTGTTGTTGCTGCTGTTTTGTTTTGTTTTGTTTTGAGACAGGGTCTCTCTCGGTTACCCAGGGTGGTCTTGAACTTGCCACCCTACTGCCTCAGTCTCTTAAGTATTAGAATCACAGCTATGTACCACCACGCTTGGTTAAGATTTCTGTTTTTAACTACTTTTCTATAAGAGAATTTTCATGAAGATAGAAATTGATAAAGTCTTTTAACAATATGGTTTGGAAATAACTATCAGAAATTTCAATGTGCTAATGTTTGGCCTAGCAATTTCATTCTAGAAATCTATCCTGAAGAGATACATAATACTCGTGAAAAATACAAGGATTTCAAAAATGTCTTCAATAGTAGAAAAATTGGAAACTACACAAAACATCATTAATAGTGCCTTGGTAAAAAAAAAATTTCTATGCCTGTATTTTAATAGAATACAATGTAACTATCCATTAAAATTAGTGAGATAACCCCATTTGAACTGGCAAGAAATTAGATTTAAAAAAAAAAAAAAACCAAACAGCAAGTTTCAGAGTAGTAGAAATCCCATTATTGTAAGAAAAGAGTGTGTGTTGTTCATATGCCTGTGTGTGTATGCCCGTGTGTGAGTGTGTAAATCCATAGAGTGGTATCTAGGAATGCATATTCCTAGGAAGTTATTTCTGAGGAAAAGAAAAGATTTGAAAGGTGGGAATACAGATGAGAGGGCAGAATACTAAGGGAGGGGATTACTGAAAGATTTTTACTTTGTGCTCTATATGCTTGTGCAATATTTACTTTTAAAAAATACAATAAGCATGCATTACTTTTTTAAATTAAAAGTCATTTTAAAAGACAACAATTTTTAAAATAATCTTTCATAATTGATTCACCCCCAAAAAACTATATTCATTTTTGTATATTCTTCCAGCCTCTTAATATCGAGCTACATATATGAAAAACGTATAAATTCTAAAATTATATAATAAGCACATCACTGTATGGTTTATGAGTTAATGTAAACTACATACCCATAAGTATATGAAGGGCCATTTTGTTGCAAATAGCTATGATCTGGTACTTATGCATATATATTTGATTATTATACCAGAATATAATCAACTGTTTCATAGGTACTGCAAATATAAATATATTGGCTGTTGGAACTTTTGGCAATTCTCAATAAATAATGCAGAAAAATTAGACTTATATGTTGTATCTTAAAGAAAACTTTTAAGTAAAAATTATCAAATTAAACAAGGATTTAAATATTTTATGGCTCTTGATACACATTGTCATTTTTCAGAAAGATAGTTCTGATCTCACTGTCACAAAAAGTGTATGGGTTTTACTCCATCCTCCTTAGCATGGGGTATTAATTTTTTTTAACTATTTTGGCAAAAGCAGAACAATATAGTCATTGTATAAAATATAAATGTGGACATTTGCCTCATGTTAATTTATTAATTACCGTTGACTGCAAGGTCTTTAATCTCACTAAATTTATTTGATCTCATTAAATTTTTAAAAGTAATAACATTAGTACATAACTCCTACTGAGTCTCATCAAGTGCCAGATATGGTAGTAAGTACTTTACATTCATATCACATTTAAAACTCACAAATTTCCAGTAAGTATTATTAGTATCACCACATTACAGATAAAGAAACTAAGGCCCAGCTACATCCATCCCTTCAGAAGTCTAATACCACAGTGACAGCTCTTACTCTCGCCAAACTAGGCAGTGTTCTGTGAGTGTGCTAAGTGATTAGGGTGCCATCCCTTTATCTGTCATACTTGTTAAAAGCTTTTGTTCACGTGTTCTTGTTAAAAGTATTCTTCCAACATTAAAAGTTATATTTTTGTGTTTTAGTGTACAGAACATATGTTAAAAGTATCTGTTCAAAGTTCATCTGTTCTTGTTAAAAGCATTCTATCAGCGTTTTTAAAAATGTATTTATTTGTTTAATTAATTAATTAATTTGGGTTTTTTTGAGACAGCGCCTCACTATGTAGTCCAGGCTGACCTTGAACTCACTATGCAGCCCAGACTGGCCTCAAACTCAATATGATCCTCTTGCCTCAGCCTCCCACATGCTGGGATTACAGGCATGTGCCACCATACCCAGCTTGGTGTGTTGTATTTTTGCGTGCAGAATATATTCATGTTCTTAAATCCAGTTTGTTTTTATTTTTTGTGATTTCGTCTCTTCCTAAGCTTATAATGCTGTCTGCTCCAAAGACATGAGAAATTTTCAAACCTATTTCTTCTCTGCGTATGAGTATGTGTGTGAAAATATGTATTTGTATGTGTGCATTTATATACATAAGCATACACATATATGCATCCTCTATAACACATATGGACAGTATCTTGGCCTACAAAATAGTATCTGGGGCAACTTTCCTGATGTAGGCAACGTGGCTGGGCTGAGAACTACTCTGCCAGTGTCCAGATAAAATAGCGAGCTGCCGGGATTTAAATCTTCAACTTACCTTTGCTCCAAATTACATGATTAAGCCAAGATTATTTAACCCAAGCCCCAGTGAGTCATTCCAAACCCTTGAATCATTCTGATGAACCTGACAGTTTCCACTGAATTACTGCCTTCGAGAATTCTTCGCATGACTGGTTGAACACTGGATGTCTGCAAGCCTTATGATTTATAGCCCTTCATCATCGAGGCCCATGTCTGACCCAATGGGCACACCCATTTTGTTTCCACAGAAGAGAAATATTTTTGGTATTAAATTGGTAGAATTAATTGGTTCTAAACTTTAGGTCAGTAAAGGAGAATGTATAATATATTCCTATTTGTTGTGGGGAAATACATACCTCCCATATATAAAAAAGAGGGATAGATAGTGATTAAAATACAGAAATATATATATATGTATAGATATGATATGGAGTATTTATGTGGGGAGACGCAGGGTGTCTGAGACTTTTCACTAAATATCCTTTTATAATTTTTGAATTTTGTTTCATGTGCCTGTATTACCTATTTGCAAATAATTTTTATATTAATAATTAAAGTTGGCACCCAAGCTTAAATATTACATGGTTTCTCTTACAAGAGAAATTCAAAATATATATATACAAATAAAGAGCAAAGCAGAAGGTAGGTAAATAGGAAGTAGGGAGAAGTTTAAATATCCAAATTACCTACTCCTTTGTTTCAAAAATATTTTAATATATATGTTAATTTGTTTCATGTATATTACTAGCTTTTCTTAGTTCATTGAAAAAAAGTTTTATGTTATCATGTTTGTTTCTTCTTGGTAAGAACGAGACTTTTTTGTCTATGTTTGTACTCTGAGTAACTTCTTTTAGGCTATGATACATAATAGATTAATTATTGTTATTTTCTCATTTTATTGTACAACTTTGTTTTATTTTCTCACTAAAAAATGAAAGTTAAGCTCAGGAATTTCAGTGGTGACATTTTATGAAAATTATGCAGGGTTGATCATATAAAAATTCTACTAATTCTACCAGTTCTATGGTGTTTTGGTAACATTTGCTTTATACAAAATTTAAATTTTTTGTCATGTGCAATCCACTTGCAGGGTACTCCCATAGGAATTCAGTACTATGCTTGGTTGCAGAGAACTACACTTGCATGGTTGCTCTGGCCTCTGGTTCCCAGCCAGGTAAAGCCAATGGAGGCATGGGCACTAATGAGGAGTGGAAGTAGAAGGAAGCCAGGGTACCTTTTTCTCTCTGTTTCCTGTGTGATTCTAGCACCAGATGTGTCTCCACTGTGGTCTCAGCTTCCACACCGGAAGTCTCCACTATGATTCTTCCAATCTAAGTAGGAAACAGTTGCTCATGGTTGCCAATCTCTGAATTCCTCCCTGGATTCCATGTTTGGCTTCTCTTCTCTTCCATTTCATAGGTAGTAAGTCTCTGTATCACATTTCCTCCGTCAGAAAAACCCTGAATGGCTTGCATTTTTCTGGCCTGAGAGCCTGCCTGATACACTTCGCATTTGTTGTTTCTTGATTTGAAATACCCTTGACTGTGCACAAAAACAAAACAAAACAAAAACCCTCAAGACTCTTTAATATAATACACAAACTTTGATCTAGATCGCAGAACTCCTAACACGCTAGCTCTTGCTTAGTTTCTTGGACTCTACCCCTATATTTCATAACTACTATTTTTTATCACTGCCCAATGCTGTGTATATGGCGTGTGTGGGTGTGTGTGTGTGTGTGTGTGTGTGTGCTGGAGATCGAACTCAGGGCCTGGCGTCTGTGAGGCAAGCACTCTAACCACTGGGCTAAATCCCCATCCCTGTGTATGGCTTTTAAAAGGAGGTTATTAAAAAGGACTTCAGTATGACAGCATTTGCATCTTTTCAGAACCAGAAGCCTTCGAGCATTAAGCACGGAAATCCCGGTCAGATTCTGCAGGGTACTGGCCTAGCGCGAGGCACAAGTGAGCTATCCCAGAAAGCTCAGGTTCAGAGCCCCTCCCCGCCAGAGGTTATGGGGAAAGTACGCAGTTTGGGGGGCAGCGTGTGGTGATCAAGTAGGCCTCCACTGGCTGCGTCTCAAGCTGTTCTAGTGTGAAAAACCAAAATCCCATCTCACTTGTTCCTCGGGAAAGACAATTATTCCCTGTCGCGATAGTGGCCTGTATTTAAGGGTCATGGACCGACCTCTTGCGACCACAAGGTGCTCCCCAAAGCTCGTCCTAAGCCTCGCACTGCAGATTACAGGGCATGTGGGTTTGTTAACAGATTGTTTGATTCATCTGAAATTATTGGGTTTTCTCAGTTCAGATGCACCCAGATCATGCTCTGGCCTGGTTTGAGTGTTATCATTGCTCGTAATCACAGGCTGCCTCACGCGCAGTTTCTGAGTTATGCGTGGCCCGTCCTTCGCTGCCCTTTCCTACTGCATGGGACGCCGCCCTTCTGACCACCTCCGTATCACAGTAATGCCGCGCTAACCGGAACCCCACACCTTTCCACTTCCGCCGCAGGGTCTGTCCCTGTACGCATCCCTCTCCCTTTGGCCTTTGGGCCACTCTCGCCCATCCTTTCATTGATCCTTTTGATATCTCCATCGGACCCCATCTGCCACTCCCAAAGCCCTGTCCCTCCAACAACATGCTCTTAACTCTGATTGTTAAGGGTCAGATGACACCATCACTGGCACAGGAACAAACAGCTCAACTGTTAAACATCCCACTTCTTCCTACACAGGCTATCTTAGGGCCTAGTGTTTATCCCTTATAGTCCTTTAATTGCTCCCCACTATTCTTCATTTCCTCTGTCGAATCTCCCACCCATCAGTTGTTAATCCCGGCCTGTCACAGCTGCAGAGGCAGATTTACTGAGATAATAACTTAAATTTCAGATGTTCTGTCTCACACAGTTTCCTTCCAAGATCTCATATTTAATTTTGTGTTCATAATTATGAATTCTTTGTAAAGACGACTCCACAAGTGATACAGTCTTCAGACACCACAAAACCAAGACCTGCTCTGGCTTAGGTACTAGTTCCTTGATTGTCTTGGAATTAGGGAAATGTCCCTACTCCCATTTCCATATTGCTTCCAGGAAAAATGTGCTCTTGGAACCTCAAATTGAACTTTGAATGCCCTCAACCTTACAAACATTGTTTAACTTAGTGTTTAGCTTTAATTATAAGACCAGTGCTCTGTTTCAGCTACTTTATACGTTAAATAGATTTTTGCTGATTGGATTTGGAAACCAACTACTTAACAAGTAACTTGTAAACAAACTTCTGGAATGTAAACCATTTCTAAATTGTAGGCTTCAGGGACTTCACATTAATGAAAGCCCATAAACCACAATGTACGCATACTATTTTATACTCTAGGAAACCTAGGTACAAATAGTGACATTTTGTCACATGAAAAAAAGATTCCTAATTAAATTCAATCAAAGAAAATAGTAATATCCAACTAGTCATGGCTTTCAATGAAGCAGTTTTAATTTTAAATATTCTGCTCTATGATCTCCATGTGTAATTCTCTAGCTCATTATCATACACCCAGAAAATAGCACAGTGTGCAGCACACAACAGACACTCAAGCAACACATGCACAGTGAACGGCAGACTGGTAGACTCTGAGTCCCCTTTTTGGTTTTAAAGCTATGATCACAGACTGTATTTACGATGAGCATGTATAAGCAATTAAACAAACTTTTTATTATTTTTAGGTATGTATTGGCAATTATATAAATTTATGTAATTTTCCAAATCTCACTTGCAAAATAAAATGGCTTGGATTTTAATGAAGATATAATGTGATCATTAATGTCTCTATCCTCAGTGAAACAGTTCTTTACCAAATGATTGTACAGCCGCTGCCGGAATATTATGTGTTTATTTTCTTATTTGTGCAGAAGTGTGCCTTTATATCCATTTTAGCATGTAAATAGTTTCATTTTTAAATTATTAGTATAGTTACAGCATTCTAACCTCCCACATAGTTCTACGAAATTCTCAAATATGTCACGCATACTTCAATTTTCAGTTAAAAACTCATTAATAGAATCGTATACCATGGACTCCCTCCAGTAAAAGATTAACAAGGTGAGTTAGATGAAGAAAAATCTTTTATGTAAATGACCTTAATCCTTCTGAAAATCCAAAAGGATTAATTATAGTAATAGAGCGATGACAAAGGAAGTTTGATTTCTGAATTCCTGGGCTCAACAATATTCTCAACTGCTTATAGCTTCTTCAGTGGCCTCTTTTCCCTCCTCTTCCAACCTTCATTCCCTGGGACAGAAGTTAACAGTCAACTGTTGGTGTTTGGGAAACATATTTGGAAAAAACTATAGGACTTTTTTTACATTGAAAAGGAATTCTTGATTCTAGGAAAATTTATGATATTTGTCTTAGTTTTGGGCTCCATTTTCTCCATCAGAGTACCAGTCATTAGAACAAATATATGTTGTTCTCATGATACCACTTGTCTTTTTTTTTCCTGCCTCACTTCCCACCCACCCAAGAATGCTCCAGAAGGAATACTTTTTCCTGTCCTCATTCATGCAAGTATGTTTCATTTTAAATCCTGTAAGAGCCTATCAGGCGATCTCTTGATTCTGAACTGCACCATGTGCCTGTGTTCACTTCCATCTCCCACTTTTAAGGAAACCCCTTGCACCTGTACTCCTCATCCTTGACCAAGAAATAAGAGACAACAGTCAACTCCTTTCTCCACGGGGCATGACTCATGCCTTTCCTGGCTGGGGATTTGCATAGCACAGACCCAGTGTGCAGCAGATGTTACAGATCATTATTTTTGTAAGCATATGACTGATTTCCACACAACCTAGAAAAGTTGCTGAAAATCTAGAGAAGTTTTCAGAATATTTGAAAGCCAGATTTCACTCACTTCTTTGAAGAAGAAAATTCCAGGAATTTCAAAGGAGCAGATCTTTCCAACAATTGGCATTCCTTTTGCAAACCACCTTCCATCCTCTCCACCCACTCTTTCTAGTCACCACCAGAGGGTCATAAGAAGGTTGTTTGAAATGGTAGCTTTGGAGAATACCAGGTTCTCCCACTTCAAAGAACAACCAGCAGGGTGATGAGTTATCACTTCTTCTTAGGGAATTCTTCCCTATCAGAAATCTAAGGAGGCATTTCCATCTTTGCTGCTCCAGCAAAGAGGAAGAGTTTTTCTTTTCTAGTTCCCTAAACTAGCTCAAAGAAGATTCCTTATCTAAAGCACTTGAGGCAAGATTACACAAGATCCTAAATCTACCACTTTGTTTTATGGCTGTAAAGGAGAACAAGTGGGAACTATTAGGGAGGCGACAGAGGTGAATTTGGTGCTTTAAAAAACTAGAACATACAAGGTGAAACAACTCATTTCCTTTCTCTCCCTGGAGCTGGGGGCAGCCTCTTTATGACCTTGCAGTCCAGGTACAATTAGAGGAGGGAGCAGTTCCATCTAGTTTCATGGAGATGGCCATGAAACTCTGCTCACTTACCTTCAGCAATTTGAGGCTTTTAATTACCAGCCCCTGCTCAAAGAACAGGAGACCTCAGCGAGTGGCTGGGAACCACAGCTTTGCATGCTAAATCCCTTTCTGCCTCAGGCATATGAGGGTGCTTAATGAATTTTTTTACCTTATTCATAAACCTTGTTTTCAGCAGTCAAGTGAAGCACCTTAACACTACTGAAAGTTTGGCTGCATTATCAAAATGCCTTTTTAATCAAATTTCGACTTAGAACTGGAACCTCCATCCTTCAGTCCTGGGAAAGATGATGTTTATGGCTTGTGTCTAGATGTCCCCTCAAAGCCCCATGCAGTCAGAGCTGGGGCTTTTTCAGAGGTGGCTGGATCCAGAGTGTGTGATGCTGGGATTAAGGATGTGTGATTACTAAATTAGTCCCCTGACTGGTTTGGCACAGTTCTGAGTGCGACTGGGAAGGCCCTCCCAGAGTGTGAGTGCTTCTCTAAGGGTTCGTAACATGGACAGAATACAAGGACAGAAAGAGGACTGCTCTGGTCACTTGCTGCTTGCTGCTTTTGCTGCCTTCTGCCTGATGTGAACTGTTTTTTCTCCTCTGTGACCCGCCCCCTGCTATCCCACCTCCTTTGGAGCCAGCTAATTATGGACTGAAACCTCTACAAACTGTGAACTAAATAAATATTTCTTCCTTTGACTTTGGGTGTCAGATATTTTGTCTTGGCAACAAGAACAGTAACCAAGACAGATGACAAAACTCTCCATAAGTCAGAATTGTCAGTGGCCTCAGAACGCTCCTTCTCAATTCTTCCTAGTCTTTCTCCAAATAATTGATCACAGTTCTTTGTCTTCAAGGATATGGTAGGGACATCCCCTCCCCCAAAGCTCATGATTTTCACAGTGTTTCCTACAGAAAGAGATACTCAGCTTGTTCTTTAGGTAAGGACGCTTAGCATCATTAGTCATCAAGGAAATGCGAATCAAAACCACAGTGAGGTCCGCTTCACACTGACTAGGATGACTATAATAAGAAGACGGAAGTGTTGCTGGGGCTGTGCAAAAACTGGAATTCTTATACATTATGGTGGGAACACAAAATGGTGCAGCTACTGTAGAAAACAATCTGCCAGTTTGTAAATAGCTGAACATGCAGTTACTGTGTAACCTAGTATGTACACAAGAAGAGGAGAACACGTCTACACAAAAACTTATACACAAGTATCCCTGGCCGTGTTATTCATAATAGCTGAAAGATAAAAACAGCTCAACTGTACATTCACAGGCAAACTGATAAATACAGTGTAGCATATCTATACAGGGGAAAATTATTCCACCACAAAAAAAGTGAAGTACTGATGTCTCTTACAACACAGATGAACTTTGAAAGCATGCTAAGTGAACGAAGCCAGTCATTAACCACATATTGTATGATTCCATTTATATGAAATGTCCAGAATAAGCAAAGCCATAGAGAAAGAGAATAGGTTAGTGGTTGCTGGGGGCTGGGGATGGAGGAATCGGAAATGACTGGTAATAGGTACTGGTTTTCTTCTGGGAATGATGAAAATGTTCTGGAGTTAGTGATGATGGTTGCACAGCTCTGTGAGTATTCTAAAACCCATTGAATCACATCCTTCAGTGTGCAAATTTTATAGATGATTACATAAATCATCTCTCAATAAAACTATTACAAAATAAAGAATACAAGAGAGAGAGGAAGGGGAGAAGAAAGGAAGAAAGGGAGAGAAAGAGAAGAAGTAGGGAGCAGAGTGGTGAAAGTAAACTTTGGATTATTTAATCTTATACTTCTTCAATATGTCTTTCCCCAACAAAACCCTCCCAGAAGGCTCTCTTCCCTTGGTTGGGCATATTTGCTCCCAGGACACAAAGACTTTACTGTCAGTCTTGACCTCCAGATTCCTTGTCATTCACAAGGCCAATCCCAGCCACATCTGCTTGACATGCCCTGCTAACCCATCACAGGTGCTGGGCCACTTGTGAAGAAGGTGTCCTTCAAAACCCTGGCCCTAGTCCTCTACTTCCCTAAGAACCGCTCAGTGGGCAGCAATGACAGGGCCCCAGCGAAGTTTGCTGATCACCTCCACGTCATCCTTGCTCACCACTGCTGTACAGTTCTGAAAGTCGGTCTTCCCGGCAACCCTGTTAAACTCTGATGAGCTGCCTGTATGTAGAGCAGAGCAGAAAGGTGGCCTCTAGACTTAGGCTTTCTTTCCTGAGCTGACCTGTGTTTGGCTTTCCTGTTTCACCTTCATACTGGTATTTTTGCTCTACTCATCATGGTTATACAGCCCACTCCTCTGCAAGTGTGCTAGGAGAAACTAGCCAAGCAACACCCAGCCCACATCTCCAGTTCTGTCCTCACCCCAAGTATTTTCAGGGTGGTTCCTGCTTGTACCTTGAAAGAATGGCTTCCTAAACCAAGAGTTTAATGCATATAACTCCTCTTAATCTTCACAATAACCCTGTAAAGAATGTGCTATTATCCTCATCTTTCAAGACAAGCAAACAAATTCAAAGAGGGTAAGCAATTTCAAGCCATGTGGATCTGAAACCAGGATTCAAACACAGAACTGACCAAGTTCTACTTCCTTAAATAATAATTCCTTCCCTCGTTGAGCAACTACCCTATCAGGTGGTGTTCCAGACATCTCAATAGTCAATTGCTGATTCCACAATGCCCCATGAAAGAAATATTTGTATCCCATATTTGCATTCACCATATAATGTCTGGAGAAACTGAATTTCAGAATGATTACATAGCTACTGAAATCCAGGGAACTTGGAAAGATGTTTGCTTTTCCTAATAGAGGTAAAAAATACAAATGGTACAACTTTTCCTAAATTTGGATATGACAGTTGAAATTAAAACAACTGTCTTATGGCTATGGGAGAAAAGGAAAAATATTCACTGAAATATTTCCCCCAAACACATTTATCTGAAACTACCCTCAGATATTTTGTTTTATAAGAAAACTGAACTGCTATTTATTTAATGCACTGTAGGTAGAGTTTTTGTTACTTGTGGTTGATTACACTCCTAACATAGGTAGAAAATATTACTGCCTGTTCATAAATAAGCAGGCTCATACAGAAATTGTTTTATCCAAAGCCACACAAACATTTAGTGGCCACGACCTACTGATAATTGTCCCTCCTTCCTTTTCACTTCTTAATAGATGGGGACATGGCTACCCAGCGAAAGGTCACATTTTTCAGGCTTCCTTGGAGTTTGTTGGACGTGACTATATTTTTGTTCACAAAATGTGAGAAGAAAGAGACATGATTAACTTCCAGGTCATGCCCTCCACTTCCTCTTTCTTCCACCAGAGATGATGATAAGCAATGTTCAATGACACGGACCAAGGTAACACCTCAGGGGATAGCAGACCAGCAGGATCGAAGGAAGCTAGGTTCCTGAGTAGTTCCAGGGTAGTTCCTGTCCCATCTTTGGGATCCCCTATCAACTTTTATGCGTGGGAGAAATAAACTTTTATCTCATTTAAACTGCCATGTTTTAGTATCTAAGTTCTATTATTTTAAGCCATACTACAACCAGCCAATTTTTAAACAGGTCTATTTACAAAATTAAGTAATTTTCACTGCTCTTTCCAACACTAAAGATTAGAAATTACAAACTCTAGAAGCTAGATAGATTGAATCAGTGAAGAATAGGTAGGAATTGTAGTGAACTAAAGGACACATATGTGGTTATTATGTGCTTACCAAACTATTTCCTCTCCCTTCTACTAATCTAATCTACATTTCTTTGCTTTCCTTATAACTAGTTAGGACTATATGCCTGACTTCCACTCACTCATTCACTCTTTTCTCCCCTAATTGAAATAGAAAAGATACTCAGGAAGATCTTAGGAGCAACTAAATGAATAGAGTAGAGCTACAGAATAGGGGTGTGGTCACCACTTGGAAAAGAAATACCTAAATTACACAGACATGTGAATTTTAAAATGAGTAAGAAACAAAGGTTTCTAGTGTTGATTCATTACCTGCTTAAGTCTTTTGTCACAATAGCAAAGGAAGCCATGTAGGAATGTGTGCCCAGTATTACTGGATCTTTTGTAAATTTTTTTTTTTTTTTTGAGACAGGGTCTCGCTATGTAGCCCAGGCTGGCCTCAAACTCATGGGTGACCCTCCTGCCTCTGCCTCCTAAATACTGGGATGACGGGCATGCACCTGTCTTCTTTTTTTTTTTTTTTTTTTAATGAGAAGACAGAAATTCTAAGAAAGCTACTGGTTTTCAGCATTAGCTAAGACTGAAAGTCAAGCCAAGAATGACTGATCCAGACCTATACCAGGAACACAGAACATATTTACCACCTCTGCCTTAATTTTTTTAAAACTTTATTTCATTTTAATGGTTCATTTTAGATATACATAGTGACAACATTCATCATAGGGGATTTGTACATGTACATGACATAACTTGTTGCTTCTTCTGTTCCCGTTCCCCTCCCCTCCCTTGACCCCCTCCTCCCTCCTAATTTACAAAAGCTTTGTTTCCATTTTTTCCTTCCATTTCTTATTTCTCTTGTCCCTCTGTTCCTTTCCCCCTCCCTTGTTCCCTTTCCCATTTGGACATTTTCTTCCCTTTGCCAGTATAGCACATTTTAGTCTTTATTTACACTTTCAGTTTCTCACACCAGAGAAACAATGCAGTATTTAAACATGTGTGTCCGATTTATTTCACTTAAGAGTATGTTCTCAAGATCCATTTACCTAGAAATATTTCAAGCTTATCATTCTTTATGGCACAGTAGTACTCCATTGTATAAAAAAACACATTTTCTTTATCCATTTCGCTGTTGATGGGCATTTGGGCTGTTTCCAAGATTTAGCTATTACAAACTGTACCACTATAAACATGGGTGTGTATATATCACTGCAGTGTGATGTTTTTATTCTTTTGTGAAGATACTAAGAAGTAGAATAGCTGGGTCAAATGGAATCTCTAGTCCTAGATCCCTGAGGAATCTCCACACTGATTTCCCTGGTGGTTGTACCAGTCTACATTTCCACCAACAGTGGAGAAGGGTTCCTTTTTCTCCACAGCCTCTCCAGCATTTGTTATTGACTGATTTGTTGATAATATCCATTCTTTGTGGAGTGAGGTGAAATCTCAGGGTTGTTTTAATTTGCATCTCTCGAATGACCAGTGATGTCGAACATTTTGTCATACGTCTATCTGCTGTTTCTCCTTCTTCATCTGAGAAGTGTCTATTCATTTCAATTGCCCACTTTTGGATTGGGTCTTTAAATTTGGGGCATCTGATTTTTTTGAGTCCTTTATATATTCGAGATGTTAGTCATTTGTCGGAGGGATAGCGGGCAAAAACTTTTTCCCACCCTGTTGGTTGTCTCTTCACTCTGTTGGTGGTTTCTTTTGCTGTGCAAAAGCTTTTTAATAAGGTCAGATCCCTGTTGTTGATTCTTTGTGATATTTCCTGGGCACTTGGGGATTTGTTCATAAAGTTCTTGCCTACACCTATGTCTTTAATTTTTTTTTTTTAAGACAGGGTCTTGCTATGTAGTTCAAACTGGCCTCGAACTCAAGGCAATCCTCCTGCCTCAGCCTCCCAAGTGCTGGGATTACAGGCACCAGCCACCATATCTGGCTCGTTACCCTAATTTTGAGATTTTAATCAGTCTCTCTCATTGGTTCCAGTTTCAGCCAATACAGACTCAATTACTGTTGAATCCACTTAAGGTTCCCCAAACTCTTCCCCAGTAAGTAATGCAGGCTTATTAAACTGTAAGCCACTGGTCTTTGGAGTATAACCAAAAAGCAAGGGAGACCTATTACATACAGCTGTTCTCTCAATTAGTAGCAATCTTGCAAAGCATTTGCCTGGAGTTTTAGTATTTCTTATTCATCCACATATTCTTTTTAAAAAGCTGCTAATATTTATATGCACAATTACACTACTAAAAACTACTAAAATTTGCACTATTTAGTCATCTACCACATGCTCCCATCTCAGAGGTTATCTATTCTATGGGGTCTTTTCTGAACAGGTCTTTGTCTCTTCCAGGCAAAACTGGCTCATTTTTCCTCTCTGCACTCCATGGGACCCTCTGTTGTCTTAGTTATTTTCCTTATTGCTGGGACAAAATACCCAACACCTGCAGTTTAAAGAAGGAAGGGTTCATTTTGGCTCACAGTTTGTGGAGGTTTTGGGCCAAAGTTGGCTGGCTCCCAGGCAGGACAGCATGGCAGAGGGGCCTGGTAGAGGAGAGCTTCTCATGTCTTGGCAGCCAAGAAGTAAAGAGAGAGTAAAGGGAGGAGCCGGGAAGAGATCAACACTTCCAGGCCCTCCCCTGGTGATCCTCCTCTTCCAACCAGATCCCATCTCCTAGCAGCAAGTCACCTACAAGCCCCCATAATCCAATCTCCTTCCAAAAGCCCCACCTATGACTCTCTGAGGTTTCAGGGAACATTTTAGATCTAAGCCATAACACCCGTCAAAGAAGTACGTTCCTTAAGATGTGAATTCTTAGACAGAGACCAGAATACATTTACCCTTATAGGACTAGTTCCTGATATGATGCCTGTCATAATAAGCACTCAACACAAGGGCTCAACACATGTATTAGATGTTTTGTCATCGTTATGTTGTTTTGTTTCATTTGTGTGCACCTTAATCTATGGTTTATCATAATTGTGACCTGCATTGACTAAAAAGATGTTGGCAGGGAGGATTGGAGCCAAATACATTGCTGCAATAATTTATTTCAGAGAGGACAAATATCTCAGCTATTTAGGGTCACCAACTCGGCAGCCAGACTTCCTGGGTTCCTACCCCATTCACTAACCATACAAATTTGGACAAGTTACTTAACCTCTCTTTCTTCAATTTCCTCAACTGTTACCTGCAGGAGATAATAATAGTGCCATTATAGTGGTTTGTAAAGGTTGCTGTAACAAACCACCCAAACTGGTTCACTTAAGCAACAGAAATACGTCGTCCCACAGTACTGGAGATCAGAAATCTGAATCAAGGTATATACAGTGGTAGTTCTTTCTGCAGGCTGTGAGGGAAGGATGTGTTCCAGGCCCTCTCCATGGTTTATAGATGGTTGCTTCCCCAGTGTTTCTTTATATCATTTACCTCTACATGAGTCTGTCTTTCAAATTTCTTCATTTTATAAAGAATATGGTCATCCAATGACCTTATTTTAACTTGGTTCCTGCTGTAAAGACTGTACCTCAAAATAAGGTCAGATCCTGAGGTCCTGGTGGTCAAGAACTACAACATACTTGAGAGGTCACAATTCCATCCGTAACAACTATCTATTGATTCAACCCATAATACATCACAAGTTACTGTGAGAATTGAATTAACATACATGAAGAATTTGAACAGTGGTGCACTTAAAGCACTCAAAAATAAGTAGCATTATTATGCCTTTTAAAATCCTGTTATGCCAGAATGTTAAAATACCACCCTTAAAAATAAGTCAGTAAAAATCAAGCAGTTTGAGGATATCCATTTAAGGGGAATAGTTGAAGTGAGTGGGAGATTGTAGTCCTTGCTCTATGAATACAGCAAAATGAAAGAGGGCAGCTCTCAACACTGGTAATATAAAAGAAGGTTTGACAAGCAACACCAAATCATAGTATTCATCATAAGCTTGAAAATAATTCAATCTGAAGGATGTATCACATATTGAAAGGCACACCACAGTTGGACTTTGTCCTTTGACTTGTTATTAGGTACTGTTGTTGAGTCATTTTTAGCAATAATTGCTACAATAAAAGATTGTAGTTTGAGTCTTGCGATTCTGCAATTTGTTCTCTCTTAAAGTTAGGGATTGGTTGTAAAGTCTTTTTGAATACTCCAGACTTAGAAATTTAAGTCCCTGAGGTCAGTTGATCATTGTCTGACTCAAGCAGAGTAAAATATAGCCCAATAAATGGTTCAAGGTATACGATTTACAAATGTATTTCCCAATAGTACCTGTGAATGCAAACTCCTGAATTATAGGGATCCCCACAAAAAGAGAGGACTCTATCTGCTGGATACTATTTATCCTTCTTTTAACAAATATTTTGCTCTTATTCCCTTGAGAGTATATCAAAATTTTACTTCTAATCCATCTCTCAGGTCATTCATGAATGTGAGTCTGTGCTGAAATGGTTTATATATTCCTTTCAATCTTGACAGCATTTTAAATTCTGGTCTCTGAGCAAAAATTTCAGTACAGGTCCCCATTGCATTTGCTGACTGTACAAATGAATGGACCTTTAGTGGGGAGAAGCCAAGCACTTCTCAAAAGCCTTGTTCAAAGCAGAAGCTGCTTGGGTGGCAGGGTGATCTGAACATGCCAGTTAAAATGGCCAGTCAGTGATGCACATACCATCCAACCACATGTTTAACTTATTTCTGAATTATTATACCAGAAAGGGAAACCTAGCTCATGAGTATGCATCATAGTAATACTGCAAGTTCAGATGTCCGGTTTCGGATATATCTATCTGCAAATCCAGACTATTTCCAAACCATATTTCTGTCATTGGTAAGGTCTCAGTATATTGAGGCCTCTTCCTCTGCTCCCACCTCCTTCCCTTACCCTCCTGAGGTTCTCAGCCATCCCCCACACCCTCTCTTCTCTATCGAATATTTGATCCTCCCAATCGCAGATTTTAGTCTTTTCGTTTTAATATATCATCTGATCTGGATTTAAAATCAATTTTTTTACTTTATTTTTTTTTGTGCTTTTTGCTGTTTTCAAGACAGTAAATGACGATTCAGACGAAAGCTTTATACACACTTTAATAATAAATGCTTATTGTATAAATAGTTATTTTCATGGTAAAAATTTAGAAATGCATATTTTAAAAGGGGAGATAATATTTAGAAATTTAAAGTAAGTCTTTGTCCAGTTGATCATTGTCAGACTCAATGCATTTGTGGGGGGCAGGTGCTGGGGACTGAACTCAGGGCCTTGTGCTTGCTAGGCAAGCACTCCACCACTGAACTAAATCCCCAACCCCTCAATACATTTTTAAAAAGGAAAGATAACACTTCATATCCAAAAACAGTAAGATAAACCTGGCTAGCATTTTTGTGCATAGTTTCTAGATTTGCATACACTTTTAAAACTTTCAACAACCGTGTAGTTAGACCACATAGCTAGTCTATCTGGATAAAGGTAGATGCAGACAGAGTCAGGTTAGTAACGGTTGTCCCCTTGCCTTCCACTGCACCTACCTCCCAGGAGAATTCCGAGTGGGTATCAGTCAGTTTCTAAACATTCTGCACTGTCTGCTAAGTATCCCCATTTGACTCCAGTCATACATTATTTTAATATTGGTCACTTGGCCTCAGAACATCAATTTCATGCAGAATATAAATATGCAATAAAAAAGAAAGGACCCCCCCACATTTTTGAAAGGAAGAACACAACTTCCACTAAAGCTAATTCAATGTAGCACCTGAACTAATTCAGCAAGGAAGTGCATACGCTGACAATGTGGACTTCATATTTTGAAAATTCAGCCCATACTGAAGAAAGGCACACTCTACAAAGAGGAAAACTGATGTCTCTTACTAGCCAACACTTGAGAAATCATGTTTATGGATGTGTCCACACTTCTTGCCCATGCAAAATAATCACAAATTTGTTTATTTTGAGAATGCTAACCAGAAAATGACTTTTTTATGTTAGTATCCTCAAAGAGAATTTTTTAAATATTAAGGTTATAATCTAAGAACTTGACAGTATGAAAAAGAATGACCCTAAAATAAGAAAGAGCTCTTAGAAATTAAAAGTATTGTGGTTTAAGAAAATTTCAATTAAAAAGATTAAAAGATGAACATAAAGAAAATCTCCCCCCCTCAAAAAAAAGTAGAAGATACAGATGGAATGAAAATGTGAAAGGCAAAATTGTAAAGTATAAATCCAGGAGGCTAATGTCTAATGAATAGAAACTCCAGAGAGAACAGACAAAATGAAAGGAAAATATAAACAGAGACATAGGCAAGCACTCTACCACTTGAGCTAATTCCCCAGACAAAAAAACAATAAAAGATAATCTCTTAGAACGGAAAGATATGAAAAAGGGAGTGCCTCATCACCTGTGAATGAGACACAAAAGTGAAGATAATTTGGGGATAAATGAAGATGAAAGGGGAAAAAGAAAACTAAATTAGTTTATGCAAAGTAACATTGATTGTACTATTGAATTTTTTAGGATAAAAAAGAATTTCTGACTGAAGGGGAAAAGTACTATAATGCTAGAACACAATAAATAAAAATTGACCCATACCCAATCAAAAAATAATGAAATTTCAGAATATCAAAGATTTCTTTTAAATCTAAAAAAATTAAAGAGAAAAACAAGTTCTCTTAAAAAAAAAATTCATGCTAGCATCAGACTTCTCTTGGGGAATACCACATGCTAGAAGACAGTGAATATTGGCTTCAAAGCTCAAAAGGAAAATGAGTTTAAATAAAAAGTCCAATATTTAATCAAATTATTAATGAAATTTGAGAATATAATAAAGATATTCTAATTCATGAAAGACTTAGTAAATTTACCTCCTACATTCTATTTCTATGAAGTAATTCAAGGATGCGTTCCAGCAAAACAAGAAAATAAACCAAAAAAGAGTAAAGTGTAGATTGAAGAAACAGTTAAGTTAGTCAAGAAAAAGTTAGAAGGGTGTTATCTTAGTTACTTTTCTCATTGCTGGACAAAATACCTGACACCCAGAAGTTAAAGGAGAAAAGATTTGTTTCAGCTCACAGTTTGTAGAGGTTTTAGTCCATAGTCAGCTGGCTCCAAATTAGAGCAGCATGACAGAGGGGATGGCAGAGTGGGCAATAGTTCAGGCCAAGGAAGGTAGGAAGCAGCAAGCAGAAGCCTCCTTTTCCTTTTTATTCCATCCAGGCTACAAATTCATTGATTGGTACTACCCACACCCAGGGTAGGGTTTCTGTCTCCAATAAAGGCATTTAGCCACACCCAGGAGAACTATGTTAAACTAGTTAGTGGAATAATCCAGTACCACACACCCAAGATCCAGCCACCTTCCAAAAGTCACACCTAGGAGCACATCAGATTTTGGGGGACATCTGGATATAAACCATAGCAAGTAACCTACAATGATAGCTTTTCAATTACTCTAGAGAACAAAGGTCCCGTTTGGAGCTTGTAGAATAAGAGCTTCAAAATGCAGGTGTTTGGAAAGAGAATGTATACGAGCAGAAAGAATATACAAATTTTAGATTACCTTTAAAAAACTGGAGCCAGGCATGGTGGCACATACCTGTAATCCCAGAACTCAGGACGTAGAGGCAGGAGAATTGCCATGAGCTCAAGGTCAGCCCAAACTACATAGCGAGACCCTGTCTCAAAAAACAAAAACGAAAAGAAAGAAACTGGAATATAATATAAAGGGATTGCTTTTTGTGTTTGTTTGTTTGTTTTTTGAGCTAGGGTCTTGCTATGTAGTCCAGATTGGCCTAGAACTCACTGTGTAGCCCAGGATATGCTTGAACTCATGACGATCCTCCTGCCTCAGTCTCCCAAGTGCTGGATTACAGGTGTGCACCACCATGCCTGGTTTATAAAATTGTTTTTTTAAAAAAGCAATATAAGAAGTGGAGATGGAGAGGAAATGACAATTAGAAATTCCAAGCAAAACACCAGGCTCTATAAAAAAGAAAAAGAAAAGATCCATAATCATAGCATCCTCTGTGGTTAACAATGAGCTGTCTTTACATAGTCACAATGTTGAAAATAAACATCGCAGATCAGTTTTCAGATCTTGGCGCCAACCCACAAGCCAGCCAAAAAAAACTTAGATTGAGTTGCAGAACAAGGTTCATGGTGCCTTTCCTGACTAATAAATTAAAACTAAGCATTTGATTGGGATGAGAAAAAATAGAAGGAAAAAGGATAAGGACATTAATACTTTCACCTCACAAAAAAAAATCAAGATATATGTCAGTAGTTGATGGAATTAGACATTAGGATATGAAATGGAGAAAAGAAAATGATTCCCCCCACCCCGGTGCTGGGGATCTAACTCAGGGCCTTGCATTTCCTAGGCAAGTACTCTAACCACTGTGCTAAATCCACAGCCCCTTGAAATGGAGAAGAGAAGTATGAAGTTTGGAAGATGAAAGATAAATAAGCTAAATCCACATCCACTATCAGAGAATTCAACAGCAGATTCCATATGGGAATTTTTAAATAAAGAAATAAGAAATACTAAAGAGTTTATACCAACCAAAAGCAAAATGTATGACAACTAAATCCCAAGACCTGACAGGGGAAAAAAGACCAGAAGTGTACAGGGTAAGCTTATGCTACACATGAAGTGGTAAAGTATGATTCAAAAGAGCTGCACAGTACTTAATGCTCCTGCTTCCAGTCAAATAGAGTAAGATGGATTGAATTTACCATCCTGCCTGACACAACTTAAACACAAGGTAAACTTATATTTGTGTGTGTGTGAGTGTGTGTGTGTGTGTGTGTGTGTGTGTTTTATTGGGGATCAATTTCCAAGCCTTGTATGTGTTAGCAAACACCAGATAAAATATATGAAACAATGATACTCGAGACTGGGCATCAGGCGATAAAAGATGATAACCAGTGACAAAGGGAAAAGAAATTGTAGATCCATACAAACACTTGTGTGCAAATATTCATAGCAATTTTATTTGTAATAGCCCCAAACTGGAAACAACACTAATGTCCATTCAAAGGTGAATGGATAAACAAATTATGATGTATATTTATACAAGGGAATATACTACTAAGCAATAAAAAAAGAATAAATGTACATCATGAAACTCTGTAGATGAATCTCAAATTAATTATACTAAGTGAAAGAAGGCAGAAAAAGTAGTATATATAGTAATATATATTACAGTATACGCATTTACTAATATATTAGTATATGTTACTATAGTATTAGTATATATGTAATATTACTGTATATTAGTATAATATACTTATGTGTTTAAGTTAAATTCCAGAAAAATGAAAATGAATATATAGTGACAAAACAGGAAAAACAGAAAGAAGTGACAAGTACTAATATATCAGTATATATTACTCTAGTATTATTATATATGCATTACTATATATTAGTATATTACTATATATTATATGATATAATGTATTAGTATATGTATTACTACATATATTACTATATATTGGTTTAATATATAGTAATACATTTACATTAAATTCTAGAAAGTGAAAATTAATATATAGTGACAGGCCAGATAACAGTGGGAAAGGGTATTATAAAGGAAAATGAGGAAACTTTGGGTGATGAATAGGCTCATTATCTGATTGTGGTAATAAATGTCGAAACTCATCAAGCTGTTTTAAAAATAAGTTGTATATTTTACGTCAATTATATCTCAGTGGTTAAAAAAGAAAGAAGATATGACATAAATATATTAGACAGTAAATAATAAATAGCAAATACACTACATATATGCACATAAACAAAAATACATAATAAGCAACAAATAGTAAAAGTAAATAAGCAACACAACACAAATGCATCCTTTTAGAGATATGGAGATAACTTTCTAAGAGCTGTATAAAGATAAATTGCTAAAAATGCTTCCACATGTGAGACAATGAGGGGACGGGACAATCCAGGGAACTGTGGTTTTTTAATATAAACCTTTCTGGATGAGTTCATTCTTAACAATGTGCATGTGTGTGAATTTAGAAGTTCTGAGCTGCTAAGATGGGAACTGACAGGCAAAAGACTTTCTTGGGAGAATCCTGGGAAGGATAAAGGAAGCAGGAGCCAGATACGACAGGGAGAGAGGTCAGGCTGATGAGTCGGCCAGCTGTGGAGAGAGAGAGGCAGGAAAGTATGGATGGGAAGGGCCCACAAACCCAGAGCAGCTGAAAAAGACTTGCCAGGCTGATAGGGAATATCTGAACAAAATTACCTATCAGGGCATCTTGTCAGTCGGACTGGGCCAGCCCGGGTACCTGAGTACCTCGGCAGCAGTCAGCCACTGGCTGGCAGCAGCTCCGATGTGTGGTTCAGCACAAATGCCTGCCAGGTGGATCCACAGATACAGCAGATGGGGTTGTCACTCTGCTATGCTTGTCACAGCCGGATCCCTGAAATAGACAACTAAAGAGCACACGTCCATAGCTGCCACGTCCATAGCTGCCACCACAGGCATTTATTTGATTTCAACATTTTGAAAAGTTTTTTAGAAAGAATAGATTCTTCTGATTGTCAGGTGTGACGGATAAACACTCAGAGAATAGCTGTCTTTCATGAAGCCAATCACCCACCTTGATACTATGTATTTTCCTTTTTGTTCAAAGGAGTCCAGTAGGTCAATTTTATTTGGGTCATTCATATTTGGGGATTCACAGTGGACAAGTGGAGAAAGCAGCTATTTATTTCAGAAAGTGTCCATAGAGTCAGTGAATGGGCTTCTGGGAGCATAAGGTTCTCCTGAGAACCTGTGGATTCTGATGAAACAACCTGGGAATTACATGCAACCACTGGGACACATTGAGCTCATCAGAAATCCTCTAATTCTGTAACTCTCCGGGCTCTGAAAGTCCCACTAACCTCACAAACAAGATTAGCAAATAATAATGTTCACCGTACAAAGCAATTGAAATCACTGTTTAAACATTTTTTGAAAGCACTTTTATTCACAATTTGGAGACCAAGCGTTATCATCAGGTTGTTAGGTCCTGAAACTTATCCAACAAGGCTCTGTCAAAAAGACCACGGGGGTGGGAGTGTAGTCAGTGATAGAGTGTGCTCAATATGTGTGCAAGGCTCTAGGCTCAATCTCTAGCAGCAAAACCAACCAAACAAACAAAAAAAAGAATCCAAAATTATGAAAAGGCAATGCCCTTGTACAATCCCAACAAAGATACCCTGTGTAGAAAGGAAAGTGTGAGTTGAGGGGGTGGGGCAGAACGAAAAGAGAAGGCAGTCTTAACCAATGATTAAAGTTTCTTCTATAGAACTTGTAAATATGTGTAACCATGTGAACACAGTGCTAGATCCTGCTCATGGCCTTGGAAAGGGCCCCGATGCTAATGCTGCATCTGTGGCTTAGTGAATCCACCTCTCTGCCCTATTTGAAGAGGAGTGTAGAGTCCCTTGAGAAGTTTGTGGATAATAAATATGAGTTGTTGGGGGCCACAACTCATATACATGTTAGCACTGAAAAATAAAAAGAATATAAGAGGGCAGCTGCCAATTGGGATAAATCACCGTCCGTGTGTCTGGCACCCCCGGGACTGGTCATTCCCCGCCAGGGCCCAGCTCAGACCACAAACACGCTTGTAGGCCTTCAGAATACTCAGGACACGGTTGTGTCTGATTTTCCTGAAAACATGTTACTCTGAGCAGAGCTGAATGCCCCGGGCGAGCGAGACACAGCCCTGGGCTTTGTTATTAAAGAAAATGGATTTGGCACGTGGCAGGTATTATCAGTGTGACATAAGAATCAGAGACTCAGTGAATATCAGTTTGAAAGGGCCCTTGTATTACATATCTGTTGTTGCATCACGGATTACTCCAAAACCGAGCAGCTTAACACAGTAAGCATTTACTGTTGCAGTTTCTGCAGGCTACATATCTGGGAGTGCTTCAGTGGAGTGGTTCAGATTCGGGGTCTCTCCTGAAATACTGCCGTCAAGCTGTTGTCCAGGCTGCAGTCATCTGAAGGCTTACAGAGGACCAGAAGTTCTGCTTCCAAGACAGCTTGCTCGGGCTGTTGTTGGCAGGAAGCCTCAGTACCTTGTCACATGAGCCTCTCCGTGTGGCTGTGAGTGTCCTCACAACACAGCAGCTGACTTCCCTCAGAAAGAATGGGGTGTGTGTATGCATGTGTGCGTGTGAGAGAGACACAATGTCTGTTATGATCTAGTCTAAGAAAAGACCTACCGCTACTTCTACTCTACTTTTGTGTCCCACAGACCAGCCCTGACACAGTGTGGGAGGGGATAAATATTCAAAAGCAGGGATCATTAAGGACCCTTAAAAGTCAAGTTCAGGGCTTGGGGATGTAGGTCAGTGGAAAAGTGCTTGCCTGGTGAGTGCAAGGCCCTCAGTTCAATCCCCAGCCCCAAAAATAAAATATAAAATTTTAAGAAATCATGTTCAATCCCCATGAGATCCTTAGAAACTAAGCATTTTCTGTAAAGCAAGAAATATGCAATTGTTAGTCAGAGTAGTTTAAACCTCTTGAGAAAACCGGAATTAGAATCCTATTTTATTCTGAGTAATTAGAAATGGCTCTTCTGAAAACTTAATCTATTATATTAATATATTACATGTTACAACTGTAATCTGACTTTTGACAATGTTGTTTTTCACTTCTTGGAAAGTTATAGAAGTTTTTCTCCTCTCCCTTCAAGGAGGATTGGGTAAAGATTTTATTTTTAAATGAATCTTTATACTTTGATTTTATGACTGCCAGATGATGTTTTCATAGGCAAAAGCAAATAAACAAAACCCTTTTGTGGTTGTTTTTATAGTAGTTGGATATCTAATTGATGAAAAAAATATCATCCATCTCCCCCAATAGGCCAACTCTCTTTCTAATGCTATGCATGGATTCTAGCACATGGAAAAGGGGGCTCATGAAATCAATATAGAAACTGTATTGTTAAAAAAGAACAATAAGAGAGCTAGGGATTTAGCTCAGTGGTAGAGGTCTTCCATAGCAAGCAAAAGGCCCTGAAGTTCAACCCCCTTCCCCCCCCAAAACAACAATAAGGATAAAAGGTATGTCCACTTGGGATGATTTTCTTTTCTGATGAGTGAATTTATTTAGGCTTAAAAAAAAAAACCTATAAACTTCACCAAAATTAAACGCATTTTATACAGTTAATGAATTCCCTTTATTAAAAAGGGTAAAATTATGTGAAATTAGAAATGTTTTGGAAGTAGAGGCATAAGATTATAGAAATATAGGACAGCATGTCACTTCTTGAAGGTGCTCCTAATACGAGCAGGAATAGGAAGCTGATCAGAGTACTTCTAAACTCTCCAATGCCCATGCCCAAGCAGAGTGCCAGGCCCGAGAGAAAGTTGGAAAGCATTTGTTGAATGAATGAGGAGGGGGAAAGCCATAGATGTTTGGGGGAAATGATACGACTACAAAGCCAGTTCTCACCATAATTCCCACTCTATCCTTCACCCCACCTCCCCACACACACATGTTCCCAAGGTCCCCTAACTTCAAAGGGTCCCAGGAAGAGAACTGGCTTTGGCATCAGTAAATCACCAGAGTCCCTAACAGCTCATGACTTGTCACCCAATTCCAATTAATTCCCTTTTCAAACTGATATTTTAAATTCTGGTCCATAATATTAAAGGAAAAAGAATTTGTCCAACTTTTTCTTTCAGGCATTTATTTCAACACCACCCCATAAATTTCTCTGCCGTCCTCCTTCCTCAGTGCAAGAATTAAGCATGGATTGTGCAGCTGGATGGATTCCGTCTCCTGCCCTTTTGTCCAGCTGGAAAGCTACTTACAAGTTCTTTCTCTTCTTTTAGTAACAGATCTTCTCCCAGGAATATGCACTCTTGCTGTTAAACTTCCCCCCAAGTTCAAAGAGGCTCTCATCTCCCCGAGATCTGCCAGTTCACTTCCCTCTGCTACATGGTATCGCCTTTGATAATTTAGCCTCTCTCAGAAGCAGATTTTTCTCCATCTAGGGATAAAATAAGGTTTCATCAACCTGTCAAAGCCCCAGACTTTGGCACTGTTTCCAAAGGGTGTTAAAACATTCCCAAAGGATGAACCCTCTTGAACTAAGGAATCGCTGAGGGGAAAGGAATGCAAGCAGGTCTGACAAGATCCGCAGCTTTCCCCTGATTTATTGCACCTTGCTTTATAAGGACTAAATGTTCATTCCGGGGAGTTTAGCAAAGATGAGACATTATATATCCAGGATTTCACCATATGCTGTTGGGTCATACTTACCAAAACTCAGGTGTGCTCATCACTGAATTAATAACCTCATTACTCACTGGATTTCAAAATGTCTATACGAGCACATACTGTATGGCTCCAGTATCTTTTCTTTGGGGGCAAAAATTTTATTAGACACAATCACAGCTTCTGATAAGCTATTCCAGTCAAAGCACATGTTTTCTAAAAAGTCTGAGATCTGCATCTCCCAGTATAAGATGGCCTAGGATAAATCAAACCCACTAAAAATATAAGGACTATAATTTGGCTTTTTGTTATTGTTGTTAGGGAAGTAATGTTCCCAAATTACAGAAAGAATGAAAACAAAAAATGAAAAGCATAACGAATAATTCTAGGCTATTTTTTGACATGCTAACTTTTGGCCTTTTCTTTAAACATCAAATTTGAAATTTTTTTCACTTAACCTGCTATCACAATTTATCCCTTTTGTCCTACAAACTAAATCTACTTCATAAGTACAGTTTTTAGAGGCGATTTTGACAGGGACAGGTTTTTGTGTACAAAATTAGGCTTGGAATTTAAGAAAGAAAAGAATGAAATCTAGATGATGACACAGTTTTCATTAAATTCTTTTTTATCATCAAATTATTTTTTGTAAGTATTTCAGAGTATTCCTCTTCCAAGCAATACTCTATAATATATTAAATGCATTTGTGAAGAAATTCTGGACTTGTTTTAAAGCTTTTTTTCAACCAACCATCAACGACAGTTTTTCATCTTTTTCCTCAAACATTAAAGAATCCAGTCACATCAAGAATTTCCAAACAAAAACAAAAACAAAAAGAAAAAAAGCTTCCAAAACCAGGCATGGTGGCACACACCTCTAATCCCA
>PVJO010010635.1:28075-63409 GCA_004026905.1 Hystrix cristata
GGGAAAATTGGGTGAAAAGCAAGATTCCAGTCAGATCTAATTCTGCTTCCTATTATTTTTAAGAATGCAGTAAGAAAGCAGGAAGGAAGGAAAGAAGAAAAGAAAGATGGAGGAGGCAGGAACTCAAGCCTTATACCCTGAATCAGCATTTACAGTTGGTTTTTCAAAAGGTACTAATATATTTCAGTATCTTTTCAATTATGGTTTGATTAACTGTACACATTTTGGTTACAGGTTTCTTTAATGGGAGAGAAGAATTATTTCTACACTTTTCTGACATGACGGGGAAAGAAGTCGGCATGCAGCGCCTGCTGTCATGCTGGGCTGTCATTTGAGCTCCTGTGGAAGGAACTCCTTGGGAAAGAGTATGTTTTACACTCCTGCCCTCAGCAATTCAGCTGTGCTTCATTCCAATATGCATTTTTGCCTCGTGTGTCATAATAACCAGCAAACCTTGCCCCCTGGAGAGGCACATGTGGGAGATCAGGCAGAGAATGTATTTGAACCACATTCCCTCCCAGGATGGCTGTAGGGCAAGCTATTAGAGAACTGGAATCAGGGCACATCCATCCCATTCTGGGTTTTCTCCTGAAGGCAGGATGCAGACCGAGCTTTCTGCAAGGGTCACTGATGTTCGCAAAAGTTTCTTTGTCCCTGGCTGATTGAAGGAGCCAGAGCCAGCTCATAGCTGGGATTGAAAATCATATGAAACTTATTTGTGCCATTTTTTATTTTGTCTCTTTAACTCCCAATCAGACATGGAACATAGATTCCATCCGAGTAAGGACTTGGTTTTCAAGTATACTGGAACTAGAACTCAATACGGGGTGAGAATCCAGGTGAACCGAAGCAACTATGAACTCTTTATGAACCAAAGCCCCGCAAAATACCCCTTTTCAAAGCCTGCGGGCTGCTAAGAAGCGCCTATAAATCCCAGCTGCTTTGAAAGGATTTGCTCCAAGCCTTCTACCAGTAGCTTGCGTCCACATGCACCAGAGTCAGCTGTCTCTTAAATCTGCAAAGGTTTATCTACCTGACCATGCACACTACTGTCTGGACCATATTCGATCCAGACTCCACTTTGCTACTTCCTGGTGTCCTTTGTGTTACTAGTAGGGATATTTTGTAACTGGGCAACTAGAAGACTAATATCCCAAGCATCTGCTATTTTTGCTTCTGTTGGTATCCCTCTTTTCTCTCTCTCTCTCTCTGAGAAAAAGACAAAGAACTGTCACAGTGGTGAGATTTTACTGGTCCAGTTTTGATTCATTCACCCAACACGGAAATACTCACTGTTTTTCTCCATATGAGATGATGTAGCTTGTCTGCAAAGAGCAGCTATGGTTACGTCTTTAAGATAAAACTTAATCCATGATCAAGAAAAATAGTTGTTCTTTAGCAAAAGAAAATCTCTTTCCAGGCCCAGAGGAGCAGTTTAGTGAAGTGAATCTAAGAGCACTGGGCTGGGAGTCAGAATTTTGTAAGCGCCCTGAGCCTCAAAGTCGACAGTGGTATAAAAACTGTGTACAATGGAATCTACCTGATAAGGTTGCCATTAGGATGAAATTAACAAATGTCTTTAAAATCCGAGGGAGGAAGTGATGGAAAGATGCTGAACAATGGGTCCTAAGTGATCGAAGTAAGAAGTTCTGGTGTGCCATCGCACAGTAGAATAACTGTAGATAACACTAATGTGCTGTACATTTCAAAAAGCTAAAAGAAAAAATTTTGAATATTGTTACCATAAAGAAATGATAACCATTTAAGGAGATATAGCTAACTTAATTAAACATATATATGATACATGTTTAGTAAAAGCCTGGATTAGGAGTGACTTGAGCTGCAAGTGTTCTTCAAGATGAACAAATATTTCTACTAAATTTTAAATTGATAAAGGAGCAAAGTCTTGCAATACAAGTAGTATCTGATGCCAAGTGTCACATGATCACAACCGAGCCAGTGGCGCTCTCTCTCTGTAGGATCATTACTGATCATTCCAATACCAGAGGTTATGGAGGAGAAGTCATCTGCAGAGGAGGAGGAGAAAAAGACAGAGGAATCCTTCACCCAAACGAGATTAGGGAGATGTGTAAAATGTGGGAAACAGTGAAAAATTTTGTAGAAAAGCACCACCCGAATAAGGCTGTAGCAATGCAAGCAATGAGCTGAATCTGTTGACAATGCAATGTCACCTTTCTGTAAAATCCTCAAAAGGAGGCAAAGGCAAGTGTCACTGGATAGGTTCCTTGTTAAAGCTGTCCAAAAAGAAAAAGATTCCATCAAGCCAATAGATAGCAGTGATTCTGGAAATAATCCTACACAATAACTCTCCTCTCTTTTGACTCTCTCACACCAGCCACAAAGGTTTTCAAAGGCAAGGGCAAAGTTAAATTGCTTTTCTTTTTATTTTGTATTTTCTTTATTATTTTTGTATTATATTACAGTCTTATAATTATTTTTACATG
The DNA here is from genome assembly GCA_004026905.1 of Hystrix cristata. NCBI lineage: Eukaryota > Metazoa > Chordata > Mammalia > Rodentia > Hystricidae > Hystrix > Hystrix cristata. The sequence continues at coordinate 30,541 of PVJO010010635.1, forward strand.
AATATTTTTGGGTTGTGGAAAGTTGCGTTGGATTACAAGCATGCTTCCGGAACAAATTATGCTCAAAAACCAAAGTTTTATTTTAATAATTATTTTTATTTTTAATTTTTAAAAGAGTGGGTTACAAGAAATTTTTTTAAATCCCTGGAACATAGCACTCAAAAAATAGTCACTGTTAATTTTTGTTATAAAATAATATCATGGCTTCTTTCACCCTTTAAATTGCCCAAGAATCAATACTGGTTTTCTCTTAAAATAAGCTCTGAGGCTACTTGAAATGTGCAACTACACTCTGAGTTTAAGAAAGCTTTGCTCCCTCCTGTACTGCATCTATTTTGAGAATGACGTTTTTTGAAAAGTTACTTAGTATAAAGATTAGCAATAAGTTTGCAATTTCCAATATTCACCATGTCATCTGTCTGCCTCATTCTCAACCAATCACTCTTGCTAGCATCAGTCTTTACCCAAACAGGTCAGAATTGATGCTGCCCAGTGCCAGTTGGGAGTTTGTTAGCCCTGTCTTTTGAAAAGTGTTAGAAAGACATAAGTAGTACAGACTTCGTAGCAATCCACTGTGCCAAAAAGAAGTGAGATTTTTGGTTTTGTTTTTTGAGTGGGAATGGAGGTGGAAACCAAATTTTTAAGACCACAGTTCCCAAATTCCTGAGTGTTTGGCAGATTTGCCAAGGGTGAGCTGCCTGATAGCTTGTCTATCTGCTGCTGTTGCCCAAACCATCCGATGACTCTCTGGGCCGCCAGGGGCCCTGCCTTTCCCAGCATGGAAGTGTGTGACTCTCTCCACATTCCCTGCCCCAACAATGCCAAGAATCAGAAACAAGGGCCGGGAGTGTTAGCAGGCCCTGAATGAGTGGCAGTTTAGAGGACCTGCATTGTGCGTGGTGCTCTGAGAGCAGATTGCTATTCTGCAGGCATGAATTAAAGCCTGGCCAGAAGGCGCCGCGCTCTTGCCCCAGAGATGTCTTTCTGCTGCTAGGGAGCGGAGAGGCTGCGGTTGTACAGAACTGTGGGCCACATTCCAAGAATTGTCCCTAGAGGGCCTATAAGAAAGGGGAAATATTTGTTTTCTAAGTTCATAATGCCCTCGAATTCCATCAGTGTATTATCTCTCTCTCTGTTTTCTCTACCTTCCCTGCTGTGCAATGGCATCATTTCATTAGTTTTGTTCAAGTATGATTATATTCTCACGGCTTCGATTTATCATCACTTAAAAATGTCTACTTTGCATAAGTCATTATTAAATAAAGATCTAAATTGGAAATGATTATCCTCACTGTTTAATTGTCATTCTGACAATATTCCCTAGAGGTTTAGCTGCTATAGATTTATCAGAATTGCTGAAAGAATGAAGATGATCCATTTTTATAGACCTTTTTCTAGACTAGAGAGCTCCGAGGCAACAATCTATGAAATGACTGCCTCTTTCCTCTGCTTACCGAAAATTCAGTTCTCTGCTGGCAAGAATTCAGAAAAACTAGATTTCATTGTGCAAAAGTTCTCAACTTCAGAGACAGCTATAACGGCCTAAAAATCATCTGTTATACCTCAAAATTGAATGATCACTCTTTCTTAAAGCGTGTCTGATTTCTCTGACATAGTGATGTGCTACAGTCAATACCACACAGCTCCAGGACTGAGATATCAAAATGGCTTTACATCAGTCAGAAAATGAATGCACTGGACAAAGCGAGTGGCAGGAAGTAGCAACCAATAAGACCAGCAGAGACCATTTTGGAGAAAGTTTTAAAAGGACTCAACAAGCACAAATCCTCTCCCCTACCTCACTCTTCCTCTTCCCCCAATTACCCTCCAAAAGTGGAATTTATCAGCTTTGAAGGAATAAAAAACAGGGGCATTTCTAGGGAGTAGTCTACGGCATTTTCTTAAAAGGCATCATTTACTCATTCCTGCTGGTTCCCACTCATCCCTTTTCCACTCTCAGCCTCAGTTATCAGAGATATCAGAGGCACTGACACTGTCCTCACATTGACTTCCAGATCATGCTGCCACCTCACATTGCTGGGCGGGATGGCAGGGAAGTGCGCGTGAATCTCTCTAAACCACTTCTCTGGTTCAAGCAAAAGGTAAAGGAAATGAAGGCGTTCATCTGATGCACAGAGCACAGACTACGATGCTTCTCTAAGACATGTGCCCACAAGTCGGCTATCATTATTTGAGTATAATTAAGAAGCTTTCAGCCCTCGAGTCATATTTCCTGTCACAAGGACAAGATGACACATTGAGAACTCATCGGGCTTCAGTGTCCTGCTAAGGAAAGTAAAGAAGGCATCATTTGAACGCCCTGCCCTCACATACAAGTGTACACTGGTGAAAATGAACATGGAATTACAGTGTGTTCAAATTATTTTTAAAAGAAATAGAATTAGGAGAATATAGAGACTTTTCACTCATGGGTTCAAAAAAAATTTAAATACATAATACAAGACATATATGATGTTAAATAAATGAATGCTTTCTGTAACTCCTTAAACTCGTGCTTGTAAGTGGCCTAGGAGTTCAGAGTAGCATTGAGAGTCCATCTCAATCACAAAATTTCATTCTCTCCTTTTTTTTTTTTTTCTCTTACTCACTGCAAGAAAAAATAGTACCAAGACTGGAGGAGGAAATGGGAGGTGTGGGGTGCGGGGAAGTGGGATAAGATTTGTTCCTCTGCTTCCAAGCTTAGAAGTAATGATTCCTTTCCCAGAGGGCATTTTAAAAAAGTGTCTGCAATTAAAAAGGTCACCTCTTGATCGTTTTTTTTTTTTACCTTACTCAAGAGTTTACTTTACTTGAGGTGTTAGCAATGACAATTATCCTTTTGTAATATTCCCTGCACAGTCAGTATTTTGTTAATTGGAAATAGGATGGTCCCTACCTTGAAGGAGTTCACTTGATCAGAAAGATATGTATATTGTTCACCGACTAGATGTGTGATTGATTACAGTGACTCACAATTTCTATTCTGAGCTTTGCTGTCTTACCCTGGATAGCCCTAGGCAAATAGTTTAAACCCCCATATGCTTTGGCTTTCTCATCTGTAAAATAGAACTAAGAATACCAGTCTTGCTCAGCTATTCAGTGGGAATTAATGTTTGAAGTTTTCTAATGAAAGACTCTCTGACTATGCAGAGGGCTATTATACAAACAATAAAGCTGCATCTGTACACAGCTGGGCATGATTCACAATAGCAGAGAAAAGTTTCTGTAAACTCTGCATCCTGCCAAGACCAGGAAGTGTATCTACCTACCCTTTGAAGGTATAGAGCATTAGACCATGTTCAGCGAAAATATTACATAACCTACATATGTCACTTAAACCCTCAAGTTGCCAAGTTTGAAAAGTAAAAAGGAACAGGAAAATTTACCTTAATAACATTGATTTTGCTTACTGTATTCAAAGTGTAATTTCAACATATAATTAAGGAAGTATTAGTGGGTTATTTTACAGTGTTTTGTTTCTTGGTTTTTTGAGACAGGATCTCACTATGTAGTTCAGGCTGGCCTCGAACTCACAGCAATCCTGCCTCAGCTTCCCGAGTGCTAGGATTACAGGCATGCACCACCATGTCTGACAGTAATTTTACGTTTTTAAACTGTCTTTGAAACCTAGTAAATATTTTACACTCACAGTCCGTGTGACAAAATTAGCCTAGTTTCAGTGCTTATTAGGCATTTGTGGCCAGTGGCTTCCATATTGGAAAGCAGAAGTCTAAGAGCTACAAGCGTCATTCATTGATCCAGGCACCTCTGTTTGCTCTTAGGTGGGTAGTTCAGTGGAGTCAAATGTATTTCACTTTCATCCTGTTCTGTTGGGCTTTCCAGGATGATGGCAATAGAAGGTCTTCGCTTCTAGTAGCCTTCAGAAGAAGTGCAAGATTATAATCAAAGTTGCTTTAGAGCACAGTGGTGAACCTACAGCTCGAGTGCTGCAGTGGGCTGCTTGCGTCATTGAAAGCTCTGAAAGGTTCACCATCACTGTTCTAGAGGAAAAAAGCAATAAATCATCACTATTTGTCCCATCCTCACAGAAAGATGTTTTGAGATGTTTGTGGCAAGCTTCCTGTTTTCTACCATGACTCCCAGAACACACTTGGGGTCCCACAGAAAATACAGACAATTGCAGCATCACGTCTCTGTCTCCACTTCAGAGCACTCAGTCAGCTTTGATTCCTGGGGGAGCTGACAAATCTCCGAAGTGCAATAAACTAAATTCTTTTTGTTGTGTTTTGTTTCATTTCGTTCTTTGTGAGGTAACTGCCATTGCTGAATTTTTTTATGTATTTTTTTTTGTCATTTTGTTGATTGGTTGTGCTTCTGTATGTTTTTTTGTTGTTGATCGTGTGTGTGTGTTGCTGCTATTATTGTTGACTGGTTGTGTCTGACTCAGCTTTTGTATTTATTGGCTGGTGTTGGTTCTACTTGTATTTTTGTGCGTTTTTCACTATAATTGCTTCAAATTGTTAGGGAAAGGAATTATTGTTGAATTTTAATTTTCACACTCATTTGCATCAGACAAATCCTAAGTGAAAAACCATAAGGGTCCGTTCAAAGTCAATTTGAAAGAGCCAAGCCACCGTGTAATTGTATACAATGGCTTGCACAGTACAAAATGCTCAAGAAAGAATATGATTTACATGGAGATGTGCTTATCATTTCATCTTCCCACTGATCTTTGATAATCTCTGTGCTTCTCATTAATCTCGATTCCATACTGAAACTATTCTGTTTGTTTTCACCTGAACCTCAGCCACAAATTTGCCCCAGGATCCTGCCCAGTCTCCCACTCCAAGCTCATTACCTGTGACCTTCCTCACACAAACTGCTGCGGGACCTTGAGTCTTTTCTACCTGGCCCCAGGGTATCAAATGTTCATTGAGCATCTGGGTAAAACCTTGTGCAAGGCACCACAGAGGATGTTAGCATAAAAAGGATCCACCTTCGAGATGTCTGGATCTGGGAGAAGCAGTAACAAACATATACTCATGTGGCCTTTTCCCCTGTTTCCTTCACTCCAGCCTCAAATATTGATCTGCCTGTGGAGTATCTCCACCTTTATAACCACAAGTGTCTAAAACTCACCATGTCCAGAACAAATCCATTTTCTTCCACAAGTTAGACTATTCTTGCTCCTGTAGCCTGAAACATTTTTGGAACCAACACCATCAGATCAGTCATTCCAGCTAGAAATCTCCTTTTGCTCCCGAAGCTAATCACCCGAAATGCTGTCAAATTCACCTTTTATCTGTCTCATTTGCACGCCTTCCTCACAATTTCCATCAAACGTGTTTTAGTTCAGACCGTCATTGTCTTTCTTTTGAGCTTCTGAAATACACTAATTATTATATTCTAAAAATAATAGCTAGCATGTATTGAAAGCTTCCTATATGGCTCTTCCCTGAGTACTTTACATGTATTGTTTCTTTTGCATCTTTGCAGTAACATTATTTGCATTTTACAGGTGAGGAAACCAGGTCAACAGAGAGGCTAAGGAATGTGCCCGTGCATGCAGATTTGCCAATTGTCAGAAGCCTTTTTACATCCCAGCACTCTGTGTCCAGAACTTGACCCTCATCCTGACCCCAGGGTCTTCTGCCTCTCCGCAGTGGGCTCCCTCCCGCCCCACTACTCCCCTTCCATTCATACTCCACATCTTTGCCAGAACAATCCATCTAAATGCACATCTGGAGTTCTCGATTTCTGGCTTTGAATCCTTCAGCAGATTCTACTGCCTATAGAACAAAACTCCATTAGACCAGGACAGCAAGGTCCTCAGGGTGTGGCCCTGGCTTTCTCTGCAGTTATCTCCTTTCACTTCCTCATCGAACACCTTTTTACACCAATCCTCTTAGCTACTTACTGTTCTCAGAATTCTGTTCCATGCCTTCAAACTGATATCTCTTTCTTCATCAATTTACCACATTCCTTCCCACTCAGGCTTCTAAACATTTGTAAATCCCACTTTAGACAGTTCCTGTGAATGTTGAGACCAACCCCTCAGGAATACAGGCCAGTTAGGCAAAAAAAAAAAAAAAAAAAAAATTGCTAAAAGTGAATTTCTGAATGATAAATTTGTCAAATGACCAACCTGTTAAATTTTTCAAAAACTTCCCAGCATTAAACTATTTAGAGAAAGTTTATAACGATTTATCTTCAGTGCTATGATCTGTAGAGTTTTTTTTAAGATTTCCATAAGGTGATGGCTGACCAGGTGAATGAACTGACCCTGGAATCCTGGCCCATGGACTTTTCATTCTTTGCTCTCTGCGGCCTCTGTGCCATATTCGCACTTGTCTGAGGCACTCATTACTGAGGCTAATTATTTTCACATGTCTGAGGTCCCCAGAAGATCATGAACTCCATACAGCTCTGGCCTATGTATTTTTATCACTCCTTCTATATCTAGTGGAATGTGTTGCATGGTAAAGTTTCAATAAATACCACATGACTCATAACCACTCAAAAAATGAGCAGTCTTATGTATTACTCCTGCTTCATAGAGAAAGACAAATTATTGTACTAAACAAAGTATACCTGCTAGAAACATCAAAGCCATATAAGGTGAATATTCATGCCTACTCTTAACATTTTTGGGATCCACTTAGAGTATAAATGGAGAACCACAGCTCTACCATATGCTAAAATAGTTTAAACTTATAAAAGTAAACAAGCTATTAAATAAAATATATTCTATCTTTTCACCTTGAAAAATGTAATTCAAAATGTTCTGGACATGTAGTTTGAATTTAGAATTCTCGATGGTAGTACGGAGGAAGATATTTGCCCTCCAATCCTTACCTTTGGTTCCTAAATCTGTCCTAAAATTCTTCCTCCTCTCAGCTCAGTTGTGCACTGTGAAGTAGCACACACATACACACACACATTTACACACTCACATGGAGACCTAGCCACCTTAAACAGCTGCCCTTTTTTGATGCCACAGAGATGCTGTGCCTCCTCAGGAGGCCAGGTGGACTGATCAAGATTCAACTTAATATAAAGAATTGGGGCAAAGAATTTCTAGTCCCTGTAACTAGATTCCCTTGGCTTGCAGCTACTACACAGTATGCTAGAAATAGAAGTATATCCATGGTATATTAACTCCCAAAAGCAGAGTTTGAAGGTTTTAAGAAATCTATATGATAATCTATTTTGTGAAAAATTATGTGGACACATACATGTGCATAGAAAAAATCTAAACCAGAATATACTAAATTTATTATGGCCAAATTTATTTATTATTATCACCTCAAGGTGGTGAGATCAGACATGATGTTTTTCTTTTCAGTTACCTATTTTTTTATGTTTCCATTATGATTATGCGTTATGCACATTATTTAAAAATAAAAGTGGAAAGCAAAAACATAAAAATATTACTGTACTTATACTGGGACAATTTCTATACTGTTTAAGAGAAACATGATATTTGTTAAATCCTCAAAAATTCAGTGGTTCCTCTCCAGGAATAGTTGAGAATTTATTAAAAATGCCAGAGAACTCACCAGCTAGTGAGGAAAATGTATGTAGCTATTGAAATCCTATATCTCAGACATGCATTCACGAGGTTATGAATGTATACATTTATACTGAGGCGCATAAAATACTAAGTATACAGAGCATATGTGTTCATCCTGGTGCTCAAATTCTATGGACAGAGAAGTGCTCTGTTCTCCACAGAGACTGTCACTAACTCGCTATCTGAATGTGGGAATGCTGATGTGGGCCTCAAACACCAGCAGCAGAGGTTAAAACTAGTCGTCAACAGGATGCGTGCAGGGCTCACAGAGCAACCGTCTCTCTGGCTAACGTTACTACACTAACACGGAATGTGAAGATTACTATTTGTTAATATCCCAGTTAATTTTAAACTCTGTTCCTGTGTGTGCGCAGGCACACCCACCATCCCCACATACATATGCAAATTGAGACTGCAGCTTGGATGCTTCTATGCATAGCATTTCAATAACTTTAGATGTAGTTGAGTTTTTATCCACTCAAAGTAAATTTGTGCTCAGAGGTAGAATCAGAATAATCATCACATAAATTCTCAACAATCTCAGGGAATAACAAATGATCCAAATATTTCCTCAAAATGTTTAAGCCATAAATTGGTTCTAAACTAAGCTTCTTTGAATGCATTTTTAAATTTAGTTTTCTATTAGTATTTTCTGCCATTTGTAGTAAGTATTACATATAAACAAAAATGTGACATTTCTATTTTAAGAGGATTCTATCTAGCCCATAAATATTCACTCCAGGATAAATATCTGAAGGGGGCAAAAAAAAAAAAAAAACCTCTAATCCCAAATGAACTGCTTATTTCTGCCATATCCCAAAAAATCAATGTTTAGAAACAAGAAAGTGTTATACACTGGAATGGTTAAACATTCTGTTATCAGGGGCTGGGGACTTAGCTCAATGGTTAGAGTGCTTGCCTTATAAGCACAAGGCCCTGAGTTTGATCCCCAGCACCAAAAAACAACAACAACAACAACAACAAAAAAATTCTGTTAGCAATTTTGGTTTCTCACAATACTAAAATATATGTGATTGGCTCCATAAACTACACAAATAGCAAGTGAGACATCATAAAAATATTAAATAGTGAAACAGAATTTAAAACACTGAACTCAGCAACATGCCAAATTCATACACAGAATCCTGCATTTATTCATTATATTTACTTGGTTAGGAAGTTCCCTACTGATTGTAATGATGCATTCTAAAAGTGGGGCAGTGATCAATATCGAATCTGGTAATTACATTTATAAGATATGTCTCAGAAGCCTATATGTAACTTACAACTGGGCTAGACCTGGAAACTCTACACTATTTATAACTTTGTTTCCAAGAATAAAAACATTCCGGAACATAATGTAGGGAGTCATACAACCACTATCCCTCTATACCTCATTCCGTAATTTAGGGCAGTGATGGTGAACCTTTTAGAGACCAAGTGCCCAAACTGCAACCCAAACCCACTCATTTATCTCAAAGTGTCGACGATGTAATTAAATCTTAATACTGAAGTTTTTGTTTAGAAAAAACAACTCATACATTAAAAAAAAAACAATAATAAATCTTTCAGTGATACAAACAGCCCACTGCAGCACACATGCCATAGGTTTGCCACCACTGATTTAGGGAATAATGCACCCACCCTCCTTCTATACTTTCTTTAGACACGAGATGGAACACACTCGCTGGGAAATTCTCTGGCACTCCAGAGTTCTGAGATGGCCTATTTCCTCTTCTTTTTTCTTGTTCTTTTCTTCCTTTTACTTTTTCTTTTTTAAAATTTATTGTTTTCTTCTAACTATAAGAAAAACATATGCCATTGTTATAAAATTAACATTGCAGAACTTAAGAAATAACCATCTCCTATAATCCTTTTCTTCAAGCTATACCCACTACCAACAGTTTGGTGCATAATCATTATATGCTTTTTGTATTTTTGTATTGTGTCTGTTACATTTAAAATATCAGTTATGTCATATACCTTATTATGCAGCTTGCTCTTCTTGACATAAAAAGTGACCTTGGACTTTTTTTTTTCTTTGCACATACACCCTAGAAGTAGAATTTTGGGATCAAAATGTAGACGTATTTTGAATTTTATCAAACTGTAGACAACTTGCACCCAAAAAACCTTTGCCAATTTGCCTGCTCATCATTGTGAAAAGTGCCTGTTTGTGCGCAACCTCACAAGTAATGGATAATATAGATCTCTTTACAAATTCGGAAGGAGAGAAAATGATTTTAACATTATTATTTCAATTCACAAATTATTAGTTCACAAAAGTATTTTAATTATTCATGAGATTGGATATTTTTAATATATTTAGCCACTTTTACTAATTTCATATATTTGAATGTTCTTCATCTAGGTTGTTGATGTTTTCTCTCCTTTATTTGTAACAATTTTGTTCATTTGTCATATTATATCATTAGTACTTGTACTAAAAATACTTTTTTAGATTTTTGTTGTTTTTTGATTTGTAATTCTTACCTTATATAGAATTTTAAGTTTTTATGTAGTGTTATTCATGGCATCTAGGTTTCACATTATTTTAAAAAACAATTTCCCCAATATAAAATTGCAAAAATAATTACTGTTGTATTTTCTTCTAGCACTTGAAATTTTGGTCCATGTAGACTCCACTCTCAAATGGCTTGCCAATTATTTTAATACCATTTGTGGAATTTTCCCTTCTAATTTGAAATGCAATCTTTTCTAGGCTATTTTTTTTCTATTCATCTATAATAAATCTTGCTCCAGTATCACCTTATTTTCACTACTGTACATTTGCAACATAGTTTAGTATGTAGTAATATAGATCTCTTCTTCTCCCTTGTCTTCTTTCTCAAAACTGTCCTGAATACTCATTTTTTGTTGTTCTACTTTTCTACTCTCCTCATAAAGTATCTCCTTGGTATTTTAATTCAGCATGCATTTGATTTATAAAGTAATTCAGGGAGAAGTGACACTTATATAGTATTAAGATCTGTGTAAAATTTCAGCATATATCTTACCATCTCACTCAATTTTTTTCAAGCCTTTTAAGAAGAATTTTGGACTTTTCTTATTATAGAAACTCTATATTGCTTATTAAATTTCTTTCTAGATATGGTTTTGTTACTGTTGTCATTTAGTTGTTACTGTGATTGAGAAGTCTTCACCATTACATTTTCTAACTAGCTATTTTTACCAGAAAAACTGATTTTCGTAGAATTATTTTGGTCTAGTTGCATTGCTGAAATTGTTTATTGTTTATAACAATTTTACATTGTCTTTAGATTTTTCAACATATATAATTATATTTTATGAAACTAATGATCATTTTATCTCCTTTTATGTGAAAAGGCACTTGCAATTCAGAGTGCCTTATTGAATTTATGGAATTGGTTTGCTGGAGCTGGCTCTGGCTCATACTGCATACAAGAGTCAATTGTTATGTTTTCAAGAATTTTGCAAGCTGGCTGACAGACGTTTAAGTTAGTGACTTGAAATTGGTAATGAGTGGAACTATTCATACTATGGAAATCTACAAAGACTACAAATCAGTGCTCCTGTTGCTATCCCCACCCCAACCCAGCAGCTCCAACTTCTTGTTAACTATTTACCAGGACATCACTGGATTTACCACATCCTAGATAAAAACAAATAGAACCTTGGTTTTAAAAGCTTTCAGAGGTAAATATAGATTACAGTTAGAACTTAATCCAGTAAGTAACAATCTTACCAAAAATCCTTCCTCACTTCTCAGAGCCTGAGAGAGATGTTATTGTATAATAATTAAAAATGCTGGCCTAGGACCTGAATTTGAATTTAAATTTAATAAATTGTAACCATGAGGAACTGCAAATCAAAGCCACACTGAGAGCTAGGGGTCATAGCATATGCCTATAATTCCAGCACTCTGAGAGACTGAGGCAGAAAGATCACAAATTCAATCCCAGTTCAGGAAATTCAGCAATTTAGTGAGACCTTGTCTCAAAAAGAATTTGTTTTCCTAAATAGGTGGAGGTTTAATGCAAGCTACATCAATCCCAAGTTTCACAGAAAACAAAAAACAAATAAAAACACATCACACTGAGATACTATGTTATACTCATTAGGAAGGCTAACATAGAAATGAGAACCCTCCATATATTACTGATAGGTTATAACACAGTCACATTGGAAAATAGTTCAGCTTTTCCTCAAAATGTTAAACATAGAGTAACCATATGATCTAGCAATTTTTCCCCTAGAAATATACCCAAGAACTTTGAAAATATATGTCTACACACAAAAAAAATGGTCATAGCATTATTCACAATAACCAAAAAAGTGGAAATAATCCAAATTCTATCAATTGATGAATAAATAAACAAAACATGGTATATCCATGCAATGAAACATTATTTGTCCATAAAAAATAGATGTTGAAAAAACTCAATGAACAAAATAAAAGACTTCTATCTAGAATCTATAAACACTCCTACAACTCCACAATAATAACCCAATTAAAACATGGCTAAATGATATATAAGTAGGCCGTTCTCCCAAGAAGATATACGAATGGCCAGTAAGCATATGGAAACAAATTTAACACCATTAGCTATTAGAAAAACACCAGTCAAAATCACAGAGAGGTAACACTTCTCACCCCCTAGGATGACTATAATGAAAATGATAGATACAACAAGTATTGCTAAGGATGCGAAGTTGGAACCCTCATACTCTGCTAGTGGGAGGTAAAGTGGTGCAGCACTGTGGAAAATTGTCTGCAAGCTTCTCAGAAGGTTGTAATATAGCTACCAAATGACTCAGAACTTTGGACCCTAATTAACTGGCCAATAGAACTAAAAATATACTTCCATACAAAAATGTCTACACAAACAAATGTTCATAGCAGCATTGTTCATAATAGCCAAAAGCTACAAATAACCCAAATGACTACCATTACTTACCTAATAAGTGGATAAACAAAATGTGGTTTATCTATACAGTGGAATATTATTTGACAAAAAAGAACAACAGAAATGAAATACTGATATATTCTACAAGGTTAACAAATCCTAAAAACATTACATTGACAAACCAGACCAAAAGGTCACATATTGTATAATTTAATTTGTGTGATATATCCATAATAGTTAAATCCTATCAGAAAGTATCTTAATGTTTACCAGGGCCAGAGGAATGAAGAATGAGAGCTAATGTGTACAGGGTTTCATGAGGGATGGGGGGGTGAAAATAATCTAAAATTGCATTGTGGTAATTCACCCCTTTGTGAATATACTAAAAACTACTGAATTTTATGCTTTAAAGGGGTGAATTTCGCACACCTATGATCCCAGCATTTAGGAGGCTGAGGCAGGAGAATCACTGTGAGTTCCAAGGCAGCCTGGGTTATAAAGAGTTCAAGACCAGGCTGAACTACATAGGCAGACCCTGTCTCAAACAAAACAAACAAATAAAAGGTGAATTTTATGGTATGTGATTACATACTGATAAAGGTGTTTTATCTATACAAGCTGTGATTGAAAAAATGGTTAATGTATAAATAAAAATGTATTATAGTCAAAGATACATGGCCATTAATCCCCCTCAAAATATACCCGCTTTCTTTGAACACACTTACCCCCTCATTCTTGCCACTTTCTGAAGCAGTTCTGGAAGTCCTCATTCATGAATGTCTTTAGTTGCCCCGTCACAGCTGCCTCAATGTCCTGAGTTGATTCAAAACATTTACCTTTCATGATCATTTTGATCTGGGGGGACTCAGAAGTTGCATAGCGCCAGATCTGATGAATAAGGAGGATGAGGATACATCCTGATGCTTTAACAAGCCTGCTTTCTGTTGGATGGCACTTGGCAGCAGTGTTCACTGTATTTTTTTAATCACACCTCATAAAAACACTCATGAGAGAGGACTTCCAGAACTGCTTCAGAAAGTGGCAAGAACGAGCGATAAGTGTGTTTGAATCAGGGGGGAGTATTTGGAGAGGGATTAATGGCAGTGTGTCTTTTATTGTAATAAATTTTTAAAATTTAAACATTTCACCATATATTTTCATCACTATATTTTTTTCAAGATGTCAAGTCGTCCACAACAGTACAATTAAGATGTTCACAAAAGAGGGTTTCCAGAACTGCTTCAGCGAGTGGCAAGAAAAATATATAATTCACACATACAGATGCTGTGCAGTCTTAGGTTATTCTGTGTCTCAACTTCATGTGTCTATAGGGTCCTACATGTGTAAGTTAATCTATATATCTAAGTCTAATAAATATTGATATATGATCGTTACTTTAAGTGATACATAAATCACTTAACACCATGCCTCGCCTAGAGCATAACTCTGATTGTAATAGATATTACCTTAAATTCTTCGTTACAGCAAACTTCTTTAGTTGTTTGTTTTGTTTGTTTGTTTTGATGCTGGGGATCGAACTCAGGGCCTTGTGCTTGCAAGGCAAGCACTCTAACCACTGAGCTAAATCCCCAGCCACAAACCTCTTTTTTAATGTCTTTTTTTCTGTCTTTTCTCAGTGTACAATAGCTAGCCATTCCTCTCCATATAATTTATTGATGTTAGACCTCTGTTAGTTCGTCTCCCATCATAGTGAATAAAATCTGATTTACAATACTGAACTGAGTGGTGGTTTTACATTTACCTGCCTGATCTGAGTAAATGTGTCCCGTGTCAAGCCATTCCAAGAAGGCAGGGCCTGTGCCTCTTTCTGTTAAACCCTGAATTACCAGTGCAAGTCCAGGGCCAGACACAGTTGGAGCTCAAGCGATTGTTGATGAATGAAGGAAGGGCGGGATGGCATGTATTCTACCTGCTCAGCAAGTGCTTTCCTGTAAAGGTGATCCTCAGTGAGGGATGGGTGTGGAGAGAGGCGGGTTGTCATGTATGAGTCACCAGGGTGATTCTATAATGTTACCTGACACCTTTTTCCCAGGGCATACCATACCAGAATTCACAGGGTGCTATTTTCAGGGACATGAAGTTTCACTTCCCCTAAAATATATCTCACACAACAGTCATTGATGACAGAAATTTCTTTAATAGGACACGGAAACTCTCATTCATAATCAGAAAGCAGAGTAAAGGTACAAATGCATTTCTTCAGCTAGTGCAATATGATAGAAACACCACTGACTGGACCAGGAGTCAACAAAACTAGACTTTAGACCTGCCTTGACTTTGGACACGAGTAATGACAGGAAGGGAAACAGGGTGAGTACACAGGGTGCTGAGTGTCCAGAGGTGTGGAGAAGCAGAGCTGGGGCAGGCACAGAGACAATAAGCTGTTTACAGCAGCCCCCTCTTCGCAGGTTTGCCTAAGCCTACCCTCTCTTGGGCCCATCTGCTTTCTGCTCACAGCGTGAATATCTTGCAAGTCACACTGGCCAGGCTCAGATCTTCCTTGGCAATTGGGACATCTAATCACTGACCCACCAAGTGACATTTCATACATAACCTGGAAGGGGAGATTATTGTCTACTATGTTCTACCTTCATCCTTGTTTCCCAACATGGGTTAGTTGTTTTTCAGCAGAGTGCTAACTGCTACCTCAAGTTCACCTTTTGATAGAATTCCCAAAATCGTATGCTGTATTTATACTCTGTTTTTAACCTTTTAAACTGTAAAATGTAACACACATCCCACATGAAATACAAATGTACAGTTCAGTGAACTGTTATCAAATCAACATCTGTGTAACTTATATACACATAACACAGATATAGAGGTTACATTATATTTTACATAATCATCCATATACACAAAAATGTTACATTAATTTTTTGTATGTAAAGTAAACCTCAGTAGGAATTAGTTTTAAAAAAAGAAAGAAATGATATATTGTAAAAAACCTCAGAAAGCCCCCACCCAGGGCCTTTTTCAATTCCAACCTCTATATTCCCCCCTCAAAAAATAACCATCTTGCCTTTATGTTATTCACTTTTCTTGCTTTTGTAAATGGATTTATCACCTAAGTAATCTTCTCCGAAAACAATAGTTTAATTTTGCCTTCTTTTGAACTTTATAGAAACATAATTGTGTAATACATATTCTTTCGTGTTAGACCCTTTCCATCCAGTATTGTTAAGATTCCCCCACATTATTGCTTATAACTGTAATTTACTGATTTTCATATATATGTATAAATTCTCTAGTGGATGGACACGTCACAATTTATTTATACATTTTATTGTCAGTGGGTACTAGAGGTGTAGTATACACTCCAGTAATACTACTATGAACATTCATGTCCATGTGTCCGGATTTACCTAGACACATATTTCTGTTGTGTGTACATCTAGAGTAGGACTCTGGTAACCTGTAACGTGGTATGCATATCTTCACCTTTACTAGGTAATGACAAACTACTCTCTGAAATAATTGTATCAGTTTGTTCTGCCCAGCAGTGAATGAGATACTTCCTACTGTACTGTCAGATTTTTTAAATTTAGCTGATCTGTTGAAAAGTAGGATTTCATTATCACTTTAATATACATTCCTACCCCTTGTTTTTGGAGGGATTTTAGTGCCCTTCTTAGAATTATCCCCCTCTGATTATTCTCCCACCTATCAGCATGTATTTGTTATCTAGTTCTGTATCACAAATCACACCAAAACATATCGGTTAAAAACAATAAACATTTATTATCTCACACACCCATGTGTGTAGGTCAGGAATCTGGGAGTGCCTTAGCTGAGTGGTTCTGGCTCATAGGTTCTTATGAGGTTGAGTCAATATATTTGCAGTCATCTGAAGGCTTATCTGGGACCAGAAGATTCAGTTTTAAGGCAGCTCATGCACATGCCTACAAGTTAATGATGATGTTGGCAGGAGGCCTCCATTCCTGTCCACATGGACATCTCCAGCAAGCTGCCCTAGATATCTTCATGACCATGGTAGCTGACCTCCCCCAAAGTGAGTCATCCAAGACAGAAGCCCAGGAGTAACCACAATACCTCGTATGATCTGGCCCGGAAATCACTTCTGCCATGTTGTATTCATTACTAACAAGGCACCAACTACAGAGAACGGAATTAGACTCCGTGTTTTGAAGGATGGAGTGTCAAAAAACTGGGGAATGTGTTTTAAAACTACCAGAAATTATTATACAAAATCTTGTGACTTCTACTATTTGACAAGTACCAAAGTAATCATTATTGTAGGCATCAAATGAAGAATTTCAATTCAATAATTTAAAAATTACTGGGTGAACGTTTGATAAGAAACAGGAAATGTGAAAATATCTTCTCAGGAGACTCTCCATTAATCACAAAGGGGATAATAATAACTTTATGGTGGAAACACTTGGCAAAAACAACGGTGACCAAGTTATCAAAATTAACATCATCAGTCAGCATCGTGTGACTTCCAATATAATGCACTGAGGACACGAAACATTATTTCTATGGTATTCTTGCCAAAAATGCATAACTTAAACTTAACCATGAGGAAATATTAGATAAGCTAAACCC
The DNA here is from genome assembly GCA_004026905.1 of Hystrix cristata. Lineage (NCBI taxonomy): Eukaryota > Metazoa > Chordata > Mammalia > Rodentia > Hystricidae > Hystrix > Hystrix cristata. The sequence goes on from PVJO010010635.1 coordinate 47,554, forward strand.
AAGTTAGTAAACATTACACAAAATGACTGGCTAGGACACTTTAATAGCATCAAGGTGATGGAAAACAACAAAGGAGGCATTACAACTAAAAACAAGATGTGATCCTGGACCAGAAAATTTGCGCCAATCAAATGAATGGTGGTGAAATTTGAATAAGGTCTGTGAATTAGTTACAAATGTATCAGTGTTAATGTTCTGATTTTAAAGTAGTACTGTGGTTATATAAAGTCCTGATGTGTGAGGAATCTGGGTGAAGATTATATAGGAATTGTTTAGACTGTTTTATAACCTTTTGATACACCTGAAATTATTTCAAAGTGAAAACTTAAAAACTCTTACATGAGTGATATGATCACATCGGAAGTTCACTAGTCTTTAATATGAGATGTTATCGGGAAGAACTTTAATCGTTTTCTATATGCCTCCATCCTTCCCTGCTTCCATCCCCTCCAGGCCTTCGGGCCCTTCTTTCTAGTGACCCTCCGACCCGTCACATATAACTGATGTTGGCAATTGCCTCCTTCAAACCAGTCAATCACGTCTTATGTCTCATGATAAATCCATTTTCCCCAGCAGGGAATCCTCACACAAATTCTTGGCCAAAGCTATATGGAAATGAACACATTTGCTAAGACAGGATACTGGTCTCCTATTTCTGGGTCTTTGTTATATAATTGTCTTTCTTTTTTGCTGGGAAAAGAACTAATTTTTCTTAGAGACTGATCTCTAAATATTTATTTGTGAAGTTTTTTTTTTTTAACCCACTTTTCTCTCCAAATACAGTTCATTGTTATATCTCATGCCACCAATAGCGCTTGGAAGGGATTTCCTACATAGCATTTGTTGTAATGTATTATCAGTAGATGCTTACATACTTAGGTTTTGGGCATTCTCGTTATTGTTGCTGTTTGTTTATTTTTTCTCCTGAGTAGTGTTACCTTCTAGAGGACAAAATCTAAGAATGATATGTCTATTCATTGTTTATTTCTATGTAAGAAAAGGCCCCCAGATATTAGCAGGTTAAAGCAAACTTTGTTATATCATACTGTTTCTGTCCATCCAGAATCTAATAGCAGCTTAGATTGGTAGGTTGTTTCACAAGGCGGAAGTTGAAGTCTTGGCCAAGAATTCAGTCACCCAAAAACTTGACTTTGTCTGTTGAATCTGCCCAAAACCTCAGTTCCTCCTCAGCTGCTAGCAGGCTCCTCAGTTCTTTACCACACAGGCTTCTCTATAGGGACATGTAGCTGGCTTCCTTTATGGCAAGTGTTTTGAGATCACAAACCACAATTTCCTTTATAATCTATCTCTGAAGCGACACCCCATTGCTTTTACTATATTCTATTGCTGTCATGCTATACAGGATATGCTTACTAGGAGGCAAGAATCTTTGGGGTCCATCCTTGAGTCTACCACAATAAGACTCTGATGTCTGAATGAATGCATTGATCTCCAGATCACATCCTGAAACACTTGCTGACCAGGAACTAAAATGAACTCAATTATCTCAAAGCAATCTTGGCCATAAAAATGTCATTCCCAAACTTAGGTTAGGGTCACATGCAACCCTTAAGAGAGGTTCCCATGCATCATTCACCCACACTCTGAGTAGAAGGAGCTTGCCATTTTTCAGGAATATAGACTCTGAACAGTGAAGATGGGGTGACTGACTTGAGAGCACTGGGAAAGTCAGAAGACCCAGAACAGATGCCTGAGCTGCCATCTCCTGGGTGGCCTTACATTGTTTACAATGCTAAGTCTTCTTCATCTTTAATTAAAAGAAGATTCATGGGTACAGGAGATGGCAGCTCTACATCAATATGTTAAGAGTTTCCCTTTTCTAACTTTGGGATGAATCATACTTTCCCACCACCTCCTATTCTCTGGTGTAAAACCAAAACAAATCACTGATCAAATGTGCAGATTTTCATAAAAGATTCTCATATTACTTAATAGCCGTGTACCCTAGCAGAGGATCCATGGCCACATCTTTTGGTCTTGTCTTGTCTGTCTTGTGAAACTTCTCAGCATGGACTGTTCTTTCCTTAACTTCAAGGTCAACCATTATAATCCTACCAATTCGTCTAGTTCTGGCCATGTCTCTCCTCCTTCAAGAAGATTCCCTGATCATCCCCAACAGAGCACTTTCTTCTTTCTTGGAACAAATCTGTCTCATAATTTTTTCACTTTCAGGGAATTTAATTTCATTTAAAAAATTATTTAGGTACATGTAAGACACGTCATCCACATTTTTATTCTGTACCATCTCCTGGATGAATATTCCTTTAATGGAATAAGAGTTTAAATTCATCACAGGGGCTCTTTATTCTTGAAAACTCTTGGGTAAATACTTTTTGCAATATTCAAACTATTTTTCAATCTTTTTTAGCTTGCTTGTTTTTCCATTTTATTGTAATTTCAGAGTTTTAAATTATTACATTTTTGAGGGTAATATACTCATATTGTGACCTTAACAGGTTTTCTACAGGTGCACTATGGGTATATGTCCCCTTTAGTAAAGTTAAATGCACTAAGCACACGCATTGCTAAAGCCCTCTGAATGTGTGTCATGCTTATGGGTGGCCACATTCCAGAGAACTGAATATGTGCTACAAAAGGAGAGGCGAACTGGGGGTGGGGAGAAAACCATACAAGGCAAGAAAGCTGAGCATGTGCCAGGCTCTGTACTAAATGAAGGCGAGCAGGGGAGTACAGTTTGGGAAATATGAAGCAAGGAGAAAGGGAATAGAAGAGAGAGGGTGGGGCTGACCACACTCAGGACATTAACCAGAACCAACAGATGGAGAGGGTACACATTTCCCTGGATGACTGCTGACTTCCAGGACTCTTTCTGGCTTCTCTTTACCCAGCCCCACCCCCAAGCAATGCTCAGACCAAGATAACATTTCTTGCACTCTGGACTCCCGAGAAACCAGCCCCTCACCTAACTCCCCTCTGTCATGTGCTTGGGAGCTATAGCTTTGGATTTGGGAGGAGGTGGTGTGGCACGATGGAGTCTAACAGACATGGCAGAATCCTCACTCTGCCACTTAAGAAGTGTCAAATTACCTGCTTCCTTGGTACAAACTAGGGCTAATAATACCCACAATCAGAACTGTTGTGAGGAACGCACATTAGTTGGTACTCAATAAGTAACAAGCTATTGAAAAACAGTGCAGCATGATGCTTAAAAGCATGGAGTCTACAGTTAGAAAGGGCTTCAATATATTCTCCATTGCCTACTTTCTTGGTGACTGATTTTCTCTATGTCTCACTTTCCTAATCTATCAAACGGGTTTAGTACAGTGGTGCCTCAACTCATGAACTTAATTTTCTCCACAATTCTAGTCGCAAACCAAACTGGACAAGAACCTAATCAAATTTCTCTATAAGGTCAGCATTGAACCTGACCATTGAATTTGATTGGTTCTCACCCAATTCAGTTTTCAATCAGAATCTTGGAAAGACTCAAGTTCATGAACCAAGGTACCACTGTAATAGTACAGTTTCTATCTCAGAGTTGCTGAAGTGATGTGATGGTTGCAACCCAGGGTCTGTCACATAAAAACCATTCAATAGATGGAAATAGCAACAGAAACAGTAGTAATTATTGCTGTGGTTGTTATTATTATTATCATAAATAATGCCATGGAAGGCAATAATTAAGGCTAGCACTCTGGGGCCAAACTACCTGGGTTCAGATCCTGGTTTCACTCTTTACCAGTGTGTAATACCAGAGTCTCCATTTTCTCTTCTGAACTCAGAAATAATAATAGTATCTGTTTCCTAGGATTACATGAATGTAAATTACTGAAACAAATGCTGGTACATAGTAAATAACAAATGTAACCATTATTGCCATAAATTCCAGTCAGCCATAGTTCTACCTGTTGGGCATTTCTGTGGGTTATTTTAAAGCATGATGTTTTATAAAGTTAAATAAACTTTAAGTGTTCTGTGGTGATTAATCTGGACCCAGTTCCCTTGAAAATATGCCAGGCTTTCAGCCATAAAAGGTTTTCAACTGAGTCTCAGCTGACCATGTCTTCTGTGTTGATGCGTATAGCAGATGGTGAACTATATTTTTTAAGTCACTCCTTCCAAAGGGAACACTGTAAAGTTCTCATCAGAATTAAATGCCTCAGTACAAGAGGATGCCATTGACTCAGGTCTGTCACTCCATGCATTTATGGCCGGGACTGTGAAGTGCCACACGAAGGAAAGAAACTTCAAATCTCTCCATGTGCTCCAGGCACTGCAGATCTCAGTGGCACACCAAAAGCCAGCCACTCCCAGCAGTGATTTTGCTCTTCTTTCTGACTATACTGCAATAGCACATTTGTGCAGATACCAGAAAGACTTGCAGTCCAGGAAATTTTTTTTTTTTTTTGCCTTGTCTTCAGCCAATAATCTGGTAGTGCAGTGATGTCACCCCACAGTTATGCAATATGACTTAACTCTTGGAAAGGTGACAAGAATTCCACTGACACTAGGATCACAATGAAACTGCTTAGCTGCTAAATTAGTCATATTGTACATTACAGATAAGTCACTCTTAAACTGTGACTAACTGCCAGTTCAAATAGCACTATTGTTTGGGCAGGAAGTCAGGGCCCATCACTCATAGTTTAAATGGTCACATCCAGTTATTCTAGCACCTAAATAATGCAAACAAGTGGTTACTAACTTCACAGTACCACAGACCGCTTGAAAAGGGACACAATGTAAAGGAAACATTTTCTAACCTCTTTTCAGGAGGAAATTTGTACAAATTTGTACAAAATTTCCTTGACTGTCTCTAAAATTAGTCATTTTAATCTCCGCATGATTTTCCTGATCCAAATAGGATGAGAGTAAGATTCTGTTTCTCAATGACAATAAGAATTTTTCAGCATTTTTTTTTTTTTTTTACACAAATTGACCTGTCCTATGATTCAACTATACTGTGAAAAGGGACTTTTTACCCACCACAAGTCATGGTGAATTAGATATCATTTATTCAATAATATCAATTGTTAAAAATAATGCTTAAATTTTCTCATTTCTAACACCTGCGTGTTAGAAAAAAATTAATACTGAAAAGTACAAGAAAAGGGAGCTCCATAATCCCACCCTTCCCAAAACAACTATAACTAAAACTTTGCTGTAATTTATTCCAGTCTGAATACTCAATGAATACAACAGTTCAAAAAACTCTTTGCTTGGCAATGTGTTGGGTGCTAGGCATTGAAAGATAAAAATAAGACTCCATCCTGCCTCTGAAGGAATGCATAGCTTAATGTAATGGAGTATCTGAACACAAAAGAGGCATTTAGCAAGGCTGGGGAGAGTGGAATGTGGGGTGGAGAAGATGGAAGGGATTACCATGGAAGATTAGAGAAATCCTGGAGCAGTGCTCCTCAAAGTGTGGTCCACTAGGTGACAGCAGATTTTACAAACACCCAACAGAAATTGAGAGTGAGCATTTAAAACTTTTGGAGCCATTTAACAAGGTAACTGCTTTTCTGTTGAGTCTAACAAACTTTAAAATCAGGTTTGTATTTTGTATATCTTTTTAAATTTTATTTTTGTTGTATTTTTTGTTGCATTTTCAAAAGTATCAGCCCACAGTGGATTAAAAATAAAAATCTCTTCCATCTCTACAGTTTGAAAACCACTGTCCTTAGATATGCAGTAGTTTATTTAAGTGTAGGCAGATCAACAGTTGTAATTTGTGCTAAAACTAGGAAAATTCCAGGCAAATTAGACGAATTGGTCACTTATAAGTACTTAATTCCTAGAAAAAGTTTGCCCCATGGAAGAATAGATTAGATAAAGGAAAAGCAATCATCAAAGAAATAATAGAAGAAAGTTTCTCTGAACTGAAAAGAGATGTTAGTCTTTGGGTCAAAAGAGTTCACTAATGACTACATAAGATGATAAAATAGAGAGCTACACCTAGCTACATGCTAATATACTTTCTAAATTCTGAGGATCAAGAGAAAAATCCTATAAGATTATACACACACAGCAAATTGAACAAAATAAATTAAGGTGGTAAAGCACAATATTTCATATTACATTCCTTCAACACAAATGTTTTCTTTTGTTTTCTAAGGTAAAAGAAATAAGGAAAAAATGTCCTTTATTTGCAATTATAACAATGGAGGTAATAAAATGGAAATAGAAAACAATACCAGAAAAGAGGAATATGCAAACATTCTAATTTTAAGAATTAACTTCATTTCTTTAATTTGCTGTCAAATTTAGCTCTGGGCTTCCCAACTGGAGATGAGAAGCTTAGGAATCACAGTCAATAAAGTCTCTGCTACTATGATGAAGGAAGAAGTATTTAAATTCCTTGACAACACATTTTTTTCCTGCACTGAAATCCATAACAAATTTTCTCAAAAAGTTTAATATCATAGACATCAAATTGTATGGCAGATCCTGCCCTCAATAGCATTTATGTAGTAAATGTAGAATTGAATTTCACGTACCTGCTTCTTACAAGAAGCCTCAATTCAGTGAAAATGTCAAGACCTACAAATACATATAACCTGAAGATCTTATTTAATTCAAGGATAATTAAAGAGTAGATAAGTGGCATGTCACTTAATGTTCTCTGGATATTTTTCACAGCAGGCTTGTGTAATAACAAGTGATTTGAGGTCTCATAATATCTGAAAAGAAGTTACTCTGGTGTTCTTCATTGCTAATTCAAAGTATATAAAACTTCCAGACTTCTAGCCCTTTCAGCACTGATAATAGCATTGGGCATCGAATAATTTTGTGTGATGCTAGGTTATTGTGCTTCAGATAGTGTATTTTAGTAGTTGTAAATAGCATTTAACATTTTTTTTGAGACAGGATGTTGCTATGTACTTCAGGCCAGCCTTGAACTCACTATGGAGGCCAGGCCAACTTCGAAATCCGGACTATCCTCCTGCTTCAACCTTCCAAATCCTGGGATTATAGGTGTGCACTACCATGCCCGGCAACATTTAACATTCTTATTAGTTTTACTTCTCTAACATCTCAGTCAATTTAATAAATATTATAACACTTTCATTAATGAGAATGGATTGTTTATCAGAATATTGTTATAATATCCAATCCTAATAATTTTGAGGTAGAAAAAATCTTTCATATGAAATATTCTTAAATAAGCAAGTGTTATTTTGCAAATCAAGTATGAACATTAAGTTCACTTTCTGTAAAACATAAATTTGTATAAATAAATATAATGTTTATTAATACACAAGGACAGACGAAGCATTAGAAAAATATAATAAAAATGTTAACCCTAGTTATCTCTGGATGGCAGGATTTGGGTGAATTTTATTTTCTTCTTTTGTTTGTCCATAAATTTGAATGTTCTGTAATTAAACTTGTATTATCTTTTTCTTTTTCTTTTCTTTTTGGTTCTGGGGATCAAACTCAGGCCCTTGTGCTTGCTGGGCAAGCACTCTAACCTGAGCTAAATCCCCAGCCCATAAACTTATATTATCTTCACAAGAAGAAAATAATATTACTAATTTACATACAGGCATGGAGGAGTGAGAATGAATAGTGTCGCTGTATCATCCCCGAAGCAAATCAGCTGCGTGGTCATCCTGCACTACTACCTATTTCCCTACGTAGCTAACCTTTACCAACTTCCATGATAATTTTCATAGTAGGATAGTTTAAGACTACACAATTAAGGTTATAGACAAATTGCAACTGTGGCATTTTAGCAGCTATGTGACTTTGGGCAATTTTCAAACTTTTGGTTCCCGTTTTCAAAATAGAAGTAGAAAAAAGGCAAAGGGTCAGATCTAAACCAATAGGCAAAGAGTCCAAGGGAACAAGGAGAGGGCAAAGGGGGAGGGGAATGGGACGCCAGAGGAATAATGATATTCCCAAAACAGGAACCCAAACTCAAAACAGTGACACGTACCCTTGGTACTACAGTAACTATGTAGTTGTGACTCAATGTCACATCTATGTGATTTTTTACATTGCTCATTGTTATAAGCAAAAGGTGCAAAGTAGTATGGTCTGTAAGCCTGTAAATTTGTGTAATTTATAAAAATCTATAAAAAAAATAGAGGGTAGATTATTGTGAACATAAAATGAAGTCCTGTTACAAAGTAAAGTGTCTGGAATAAAATAGGTATTTAAATATAATATACTTGCTCCATACCTAAGAGTCTGTCCCAGTTCCATAAGTGTTTGTCCTCTTCCCTACAGTAGCTTCTTATAAACCTAGTCTCAGTGTGGATCAAGGTGTCAGAAATACAAGAAGGCTCGGTCTCTCTTTGCCCACATTCACTACTCGGGAGCAAAGAAAGGAAGAGAAAAGAACACTCACCGTGAATCCAGTATCAGGCACTAAGTTACACGTATCACTTTGCTTCAGGAAAGTTCCACATTTTCCCAAACACTTAAACACCTGAAAAGTGCCTCGAGTTTCTACTTTGTTATTAACACTTTTGTTTCTTAAGGACTAGCTTACATTATATCACCAGGCACCCTAAAACTGCTTCATTATTTCTGTTCCTATCTGTACAGACTCTGAGTAGTGACATGAAGTTTGGTTGGTTATGTCACCAACAATTTGGGCACATTTTCTAAACTTCATTTCATAGCACTTGGAACTCTAGAAATGTAAATTTTATTTTTCTCTTCCTTGCTTTTCATATCGCTAGGTCTCTAATCTTTCTTTCTTTCTTTCTTTCTTTTTTTTTTTGTGGTACTGGGGATCAAACTCAGGGCCTTGCACTTGCTAGGCAAACACTCTAACCACTGAGCTGAATCCCAAACCCTCCAATCTTAATTTTTTACATTAATTGCTTTGTAACCAGTCTCTCTGATATGTGTTAACCATGTCTTATTTCAATGAGCCTCATTCTACGTGGAGAAAATTAGACAGAAAACTAATAAAATAAGTACTTCTAATTACCACGCCCCAGTCTAGAAAATATTACTAGATTAACCATTCTAAAAAGAAATAACTCTCAACTAATTTACAATATGGAAAATTGTAAATTTGGAAAATTGTAAATATGGAAAAGCATTCCAATACAAGAATATTCTGGATCTACAACAACTTGTTCTCTTTCTAACTTTGCTTCACTATTTCAGTCAGATAGAGTTAAGTGATTGTAAAGAGGCCTCCAGGTTTTGGGAATGCAGCTTCTCTTTCTAATAATCTATTGTTGTTCCATTGCACATAAATTGCACAAGAAAGGTTTCTATTTTTCTACATTTTTTCTTTATCATGTGCCAACTAAGTCTTTTTTTTCTTTACTCCTTTAAAATCTCCTCCTTTCTCATCTCTACTTTTGTCTCCCTGACATGAAAACCCAAAGAAAGCAAATTATGTATTGCATCCATCAAAGTCCCAAATAAATATGATATAATTAACTATATAAATATGACTTGTGTCTTTCCCCTGTAAGATTTCCCAGCAATTAATCTATGAACAGTTGGTTTTCCTGCAAATACATTTCCCAGGAAATGTCCCCAGATGGCATGTGATCTTTCCATTTCAGACAAGCTGCATCGATCAGGTGTCACCCAACTGACCTGCTTTTCTCTGCCTTTATTCTCAATACAATGTTGTCTCTTCAATCAATCCACTAAGTCCTGGTTTTTCTTCACTGAATTCCCTTCTTGACCTTGTACTTACACCACACTTTCACATGTACTAGTTGCTAACACAGCTTTTAGTGTTACCTTCTGATTCTCACAAGGTCTCTGAGTGGTCTTGAAACTCCACGGTCATTTCTTCAACGTTCTCCTCCAATCATTTAGTTGTACAGAGCTTGGTTTTGGGTTTTCATCACCACGTTTGCTTTTTCCACTTCAAGTTGGCTGAGAGTCAGCCCTCTGCCCTCTGCCCCATGTTCACCTTGTGAGCTATCAATCTAGGTCAAGATTTCTTATTCATATGTCTCTCATCGCTTGAGAGAGTAATTCCAATGACATGGATGACTGACATGAGAAAAAAAACTAACAAGGGTTCTGGGATATTATGGAGCAGAAAGGATCCCAGACACCATCTAGTCCAATTCTATGATTTTACAGATGACAGAGCTGGATTTAGGAGTCTGTCTTAGTTACCCCCCTAGTATTTTGGACAATATGCCCAACACTTGCAATTTAAAAGACAAGAGGTTTATTTTGGCTCATGTTTCAGTCCAAGGCAGGAAGGCATGGCAGAAGGGCACAGTGGGGGAAAGTTGCTCAGGGAATGGTGACAGGAAACAAAGAGTGAAGGGAGGAGCCAGGGAGGAAGATAAACCCTCCAGGCTGCCCTCCCAGTGACCTGCCTCTTCCTCCTAACAGCAAGTCAGATCTAGGCCCCCATTATCAAATCATCTCCCCAAAGCCCCACCTCTGAGGCTTTGGGGGACATCCAGGCACAAACCATAATGGAGTCTTAAGTCACAGCTCATTCTAATAATTAATACCAGAGATACCGGGAGGAGCATGTCCAAGTAGCTAAAATCTTTGACTTGGGAATCAGATAGGCCTGGGTTCAAGTTTCAAAATGTAAGCTGTCTAATCCATAGTATCCTTATCTATCAAAATGGGGATGATACTACCTACATTACTATGCTAATAATATTTCTACTATTTATTAACTAGAATCCAGCTCTATTAACTGTTTGTAAGATAACACTCTTACAGTTCTAATCTTCCAAATTCCAATCTTCTAAGATTCCATATTTAATCCTCACTAATAGTGGCATGACTGAACAACTTATTTATGCTTGATGTGCTTCAGTTCGTAATGTAAAGTTAACAATAATACCTTTTACATAGGTACAGTCATGTATCACTTAATTATCAAGAATGGACCACATATATGAGGTGGACCCATAAGATTATAATGGAGTTGAAAATTTTCTATCACCTAGTGGTGTCATGCCCATCATGATGCTGAACGACAACACATTACTCATGTTTTTGTGATGATGCTGGTAAAAACAAACCTAGTGACTGCCAGTTACATACAAGCATAGCACATACAATTAAGCATGGTACGTAATAACTTGATAATGATAAAGTAACTACGTTACTGGCTTGTGTATTTACTATAAACCTTTATCATTATTTTAGAGTATACTCCTCCTACTTACATGATTTTTAAAAGTTCGTTATAAAACAAAACAATATGCCACGTCAGGAAAACAACATCCTCTTGTATCTTATTTACTGTGTTTCTTGATTATATCAAAAGGTTAGATCTGGGTTTGTGCAAGGCCACTCTATGGTGTTCATACAACAGTGAAATTGCCTAACAACACATTTCTTGCCTAGTTGATTAACAGCACATGTATTCCCACCACTAAGCAATGTATGACTGTAGTTGTACAAGTTACATAGACAATTCTTATAAATATAGCATTTTGCAGTGTCAAACATGCAGGAGTCAGCTAAGTATTGAGTAATTTTTTATAGTCCCAGATGTCTAGAAAATTGCACTAATGATCAAGGTACTTTCAGAAATAGATCCAGGGTTATATAGTTGGTTCTGTTCACCTGCAGTGCCTATACTCATTCATTCATGGTGGGCCTTAAATAATAAGTAGCACTAGAGCACATAGACGTGGCAGAAAAGATATTTTCAACCAATACAACAGTTATTAGCAAAGGAGAGGAAGGGAGGAGTAAATAGGGTGGCATCCTTAAGCACTAAATAATTAATTCTATTTGATTTCAAAAATTTGGAATTGGCCTCCCTAGATGTAGTCTCATCCCCTCTTTGCTTCTGCAAGAAATAAAATATTAATTTTAATGTGTTACATTCTTTCCAATTTTACTGCCCCCATTGAATTCAAAGTAAAGTCCCAAATCCATAGCATAATCTCCCAGGCCTGTCACTCTCTTCTGTGTGGCCAGCCTGACTACCTCCACCAGGCCATCTGCCTCTCCTGACCCACTTGTACTTGCCTGAATCATCTGATTTTGTCTCGCCCCTTTGCATGGGCTTTGTCTTTGGCCAAAACATTGTTGTTGTGGTTCAGATCTAAAATGTCCCACAAAAGTCTTCTGTGTTTGGAAGGTGATCGAATCACAGGGGTGCCATACTCGTCAGGGAATTCACTGAGTCCAGTGGCTGACTGTGCTGTTAGGAGGTGGTGCGAGGTTGGAGGTGGGCCACTGCGGGTGTGATCTGGAAAGGTGAATTTTTATTCCTGGCTCCTCCCTTCTCTCTATGCTTCCTGGCTGCCATTGGATGAGCAGCTATTCCCCCGACAGGTCCTTCCACCGAGGATCAAACTCAGGTCCCTAACCTCTCTAACCACTGAGCTAAATCCCCAGCCCACCATCCTGTTTCTGACTTGGACCCAGGTGGCCTTAGACTGAACCCACTGGAGACAGTGAGCCAGATAAACCTCTCCTCCTTTAAATTGCAAGTCTTAGGTATTTTGTCCCAGTGATGGGAAAGGTGACCACTACATATATCCTATGTAGCTTTGCAGATGCACTTCAGAGGATGCCTGTAGGGAGTCTTTTTTAACACCACCTACCCCACCCCACCACCCACACCTGACAAGGGCAGAGTTCCCCGCTGGAGGTCCCATAGGATCCTATGTTTGCAGCAAACACAGCTGGTAATACTTGAGATTCCACTAATGGAATCTCTTTCCCTTTAGAATGCAAGTTTCCTGATCACAGAGACAGGCTTTTAAAGAACCTACTGTGTGTGCTGAGCACTGTTGCAAGACCTGTGAAACAAAGTGAAACAAAGAACAAGACAAAAGTCCCTGTTGTCTTGACACGTGCAGTCCAGTGGGGTAAGTCAGATAAATGGATAAATAAATATTTAACATGGCGTTAAATGTTATAAAGATAAGAAAAGGGTGTGACATGCCAGATTGGTAAAGGAGGGAAAGAATGACATAAGAGAAAGTGATCCAATCTTGGCAGAGAATAGACGAGCAATCTGCTGTGTTTGGGAATATCACAGGCAAGACTATTCAATGCTGAGGGAAGAAGAGCTCAGAAATATTTGTTGAAGGAAGGAAGGGATCGGTTGGGATCTAGTTCAAAGACATAAAATCCTTCCATATAGAAATCGGGAGTACTGTAACTTCAGTCTAGTAATATAAGACAGAGAAAAGTACCAAAATTATCAGGTCTGTTTCTGGCTTGGGTCTTGGGAGGAGTGGTCAGAGGCCAGGTTGAACTGATGACCTTTAGCTGAAACAGGCTTCCATAAACCTAACAATACTTAAGGACTGTTTTAGAAGCACTGCACTAGACCTTGGTATTGTCCGAAAGTCTCTGTTCGGGAAATACTGTACGGCACTTCCACCTCCCATCCTCCACCACTGGGCCTCTCACAATGCGCGCTAGTATGTTAAAGGCTCTGAATATTTTAGCATTGGGAAAACCTGGTTAACTTTTATTTTCCAAATTAATTTGACTCCTATATATGTTTTCTTTTGTTTGTTTGAACCCAGCACTGCTTTAATCTTGTGAATCAGTATTTTGTGAAATACATTTTGGGAAGTTCTCACATACCTCACTCCCCACAACCCACTAGCCTTGCGGTGGTAATTTCTATCTTTCAGTTTTATTTTTTTCAGTGGAAACAGTAAAGAAATAAGGTGATATGATACTTGAAAAGATATAATAGTTTGCACATGCAAAAGTAAAAGGTACAAGAGTCTTGGTAAATCTAATTTCACAACATTTATTCACCTTCAAATAATTTCTCCAGTACTAAAAATGGTTACAACTTGTAAAGGTAAAGATGAGTAAATACATACTAATATAAGTTGTGTAAAAAAAAATATGTAATTCTTAAGGACCAAAATCCAATTCAAAAACATTTTTGCACCACAGATTAGTCATAGTTTTAAAATTAAAATTAATAATTCCTGCTCAGCAAAGTACAAAAAAAAGAAGGTTTACTCATCACAAACCCATCTGGCTTATTTCAGTTACGACTATTTTAAATGGCAGAACTATTAGGCACTTAAAACTAATTTTATATATTATATACATTGAGCCTCCCCAAAATGAGAAACTGGGATTGGGCAGGGGCAGGGGATGGGGTGAAAATGATCAAAGAGTGTTATGTAAGAAACTGCTAAAATGAAATCAATTATTCCATACAACCAATATGCACTAATAAAAAAGAGATGCAATAAAAATATGTACATGTATCATTTCTATACAAGGAATATAAACATTATGTACTGAAAACATGTACCATAACAAAAAAAAAAAAAAAGGAAGAGGTTCAAAAATGGGTGGAGGGTGGGGCTGGGGATTTAGCTCAGTGATTAGAGTGCTTGCCTTGCAAGCACAAGGGCCTGAGTTCGATCCCCGACACTACAAAAAAAAAAAAAATGGGTGGAGGGGGAAGAGAGGAAAGGGAAAGGAAAGAATGAAGAAAAGGAATTAAGATGTGTCATGTACATGTACCAACTTTCCACGAGGAATGTAAACACTACATACTGTAAACATGTCCTAATAAACTAAAATTTAAAAAGTCAAATATATTAGACTTCACTATGATTTAGAAATTTAACAGGAGAACAAATCCACACCAAAAGCTAATCAAAACCACTGACACTTTCCTACTAGCTAAAAATAAGACTAGTAGCAAGTTCTTCCAATACTGGGCTGTAATTATGATACATATGAACTCCACCTGGGAAATTGACTCTATGTGCCTTTTATTAGACTAAATTTAATCATATGAAATAGCTGTTCTAACCATACAAAAATTTCAGGGTTGGGGATTTAGTTCAAGTGATAGAGCACTTACCTATCAAGCACAAGGCCCTGAGTTCAATCTCCAGCACCCTCCCCTCAAAAAAGTTAAATTTCAACAATAAGGTTCACATATGTATTATTAGAATACGTAGAACCCAATTTCTAAAGTTTGTTGTTTTTTGTTTGTTTGCTTGTTTTTGAGACAGGGTCTTGCTATGTAGTCCAGGCTGGCCTCAAATTTATGGTGATCCTCCTGTCTCAGCCTCCTAAATTCTGGGATTACAGGCATGTGCCACCATGCCCAGCCTGATAAAGTTTCGATTATAGCCGTCTTTGTTAAATCTTCATAAATCTCCATTTTTCTAATTCCTTTAAAATTTTTTTTTTTTTGTGGTGCCAGGGATCGAACTCAGGGCCTTGTGCTTGCAAGGCAAGCACTCTAATCACTGAGCTAAATCCCCAGCCCCTCCTTTAAAATTTTATCATCTTAGTTACTTTAAAATAAGTCACTGAGAAAATGAATGTTATTAGTGTGGTAACAATAAATGTTAGTTGCGTTAACATCCTCAAAACAGGCTTCCCCTCAAAAATACAGAAGCTTTTTGCGCAGTTATTCAGATTACTGTACTTCTAATAAAATAAGATCAACATCACTTTTAACAGGACTTAATCTAAGTCACCCAAAGATACTAATTAATGCTAGTAACAGCAAAATTCACCTTTTAAAATCTACATTATATATGGCTTATTAACAATCAATTCAAAATTATAACTAAGGATTTTATCATATTTAACAAATACCCATTTCAGCATCTTGATACTTATCCTTTATGGAATAAATTACCTTAGCACTCATTCCAATAATATCTTTTTTTCAAAAACACACTTAAGAGCAAATATCAAGAAAGAATAAATTAAAAAAGAAAGAAAGAATAAATTTAAAAATGCCCGCCAATCAAAATTCCAATAACATACTTCACAGAATTAGAAAAGGCAATCATGAAATTTATCTGGAACCAGAAGAGACCAAGAATAGCAAAAACAATTCTGGGCAACAGGAATAAGGCAGGGGGCATCACAGTCCCCGACTTGAAATTATATTATAAAGCTTCTGTAATAAAAACAGCATGGTACTGGCACGAAGACAGAC